>CM069910.1:1091817-1274656 GCA_036172215.1 Camellia granthamiana | reverse complement strand
TGTGGTAGATGGTGAGGGATATTGATTGCTAATAAACAAACAAACAAACGGATGGGCATGCATGGCATGGCATAGGCTGGCTTTTTTTTTAGTTATTTTAGTCACAAAAAGATAAAATAGGTTAAAAAGTCAATAAGATAAAAGATCACATCTAAACTATAATCATTTCATTTTTTCACTTACAAAAGTCAAAAAAGTTAAAAAGCTCATCCTAAACGAGACTTTTTAGCTCTAGACTAAAATAGTCAAAAGGCCAAAAATCTAACCCACATCCCAAACGAAAGCATAGAGAGTTGGTTTAAGTGATTATAATGTTATAGGTTCTAAATTTTCTATCAAATGTCTCATTGTAAACTTCACATCTATGTAAGACATTTAGGGTGTGTTTGGTTTAGTTTTGGGAGATAAATTTTCAAAAAAAAATTTGGAGAGAGAGTTTAGAATTTTTTTTTGGTTCGTTTGGTTGTATATTTTGGAAATAGTTTTGGAGTATGAGAGTTTGGAATGATTTAACATTTTGTTATAGTTGAGTAGATGTGTGTGAGAGAAAAAGTGATTGAAAATGAGAGAGGAAAGAGAAAAAATGATTGATTGATATGTAGAAGATAGAAAGTAATTTTGGAATTTTTTTTTTCAAAATCACTAAACCAAACAAAATTTTAAAAATTTTTCTCCAAAATTACTCTCTCAAAAATAAACCAAAGAAGGCCTTACTTAGTAAAAAAATTGATATCCCTAACATTACTCCTATCTTTTGACTATCATCTCATCTCTAAATAAATGTGTAGATTAAATATAAATAAATAAAAAATGTTACTAAATAACACCTTATCACTAAGGTGGCGTTTGGTAACACTTACATTTTCAGTTTTCAGTTTATATTTATAAAAATTTTAAAAACTCAAATAAAAACTTGTTTGGTAAATTTTTTATTTATAAATCAGTGGTCTCAGTTTATAAATTTGGCCAAAAAATGTGTTTCCGTTTTGAGTTTTGAGTTTTTTTTTTTTTTTTACCACCCAACACTAGCCATCACCCGCCACCATTTTCCACCACCGTCTTCGGCCACCACCACCCACCCCCCCCACCACACCTACCACCACCACTTACCACCCACCCCCCGCCACCACCACCCATCCACCTGCCACCCACCCGCCACCACCACCCGCCACCCACCTGCCATCCACCCGCCACCACCTACCACCACCCGCCACCACCACCGCCACCGCCACCACCACCACCCACCCGCCACCACCCACCACGCGCCGCTACCATCCATCCGCCCGCCACCACCCACCACTCGCTACTACTATCCATCCGCCCCCCACCACCCACCACCACCACCACCACCCGCCACCACCCACTTGCCACCACCATCCACCACCACCAGCCACCACCACCTACCACCCACCTGCCACCCACCCGCTACCACCACCACCACCACCACCCACCATCCACCACCAGCCACCACCACCCACCACCCGCCATCCACCACCCACCTGCCACCACCATCCACCCACCCGTTACCACTTTCCACCACCGTCTTCCGCCACCACTTTCTTACTCTTTTTTATATTTTTAAAATTTTTTAAACATTTTATCTAAACCAAACGCGTTTGTAGTTTATGTTTTTCTAAAAATAAACAAAAAATAAACAAAAACTAGTTTATAAAATTTTTGTAAATATAAACTGAAAACGTAAACGTTACCAAACATGCACTAAGTTTTTGGGTATCAATAAAATGGCTTTGTTTGGAAACCCAAGTTTGAGCCTCAAACACTAAAAATACCAAATAGCCTCAAATAGTACCTTAAATCAATGATTTATATATATATATATATTTTTAAAAAGCAGCTTAGCAATGGCAGCCTACACTGTCATGTTAACAATGCACTGATAGCCTACCACTGTCATGTTGGCAGGCTGTCCCACAGGTAGTAAATGATAATTTTGCCCCTTCAGACCAATTTTGAAAAAAGTGAAGTTAGGAACAAATTTGTCATTTCAATCTCAAACATCATTTCAAACACATTTTTTAATACAATAATTAACCAAAAAATTCAACCCAACTTCCCAAACATAAAAACTAAAATAGCCTATTAAAATAGTTAAATAGCTAAAAAGTCAAAAAAGTAACCACTTCCCAAACAAGGTCAATATTAATCAAGTGATTACCTAAATTATCTTATTTATATAAGAGTTTACTCAACCTAGTGTGACGATTGCTGATTAGTGTGGTGTTCAATAAATCCCCAATATTTATCGGTCTTCGTACAATGATCTAATATTTCATATTATAAATTTGTAATCTTTCATATTATAAATTTGTATATACAAAAAAATTAAATTGATTTGACTGTCGTAATCACATGATTTGATTACATTAATCTTTAAAAAAACATAAAAAAAAAATTTATGTCTAAAATCATATTTTATGTTTTTTTTTTTTTAAAGTATATATATATTTTGAAAATATGTGATCAATACAGCCATTGAATTAATTTTAAAAAAAATAAATTCCCATAAATGACCTATACAGAAGAATTCAATATAGTCTATATGAAAGAATTAAATTATCCAACAATGGCCCGTAATGAGCCAAAAGAACAGAGCTGGACAACTCAAGACCAGACACAAGCAATTTCGCAAATAATTTCCTTTATAAACATCATATATATAAGGGGAGAGAGAGAGAGAGAGAGAGAAAGAGAGCATGCTTATGCAAGCAATAAAGTAAACATGGCAGGACCCAACATCATAAACCACATTCATGAGTAGCTAACATAACCTTCTGTTCTTTCATGTGCTTCAACACCTCAAAAAGAGTAGATAAAAACCCATATTAACATTTTGAGTTTGAAGTCCAAAACAAAAAGGCATATGTAGAGAAACCCAAAGCTAGAACTCTTTAAACCCTTATATATGGTCTCTATCTCTTCCTATAGCCCCATCAACTTGATTCCCAATGCCATCCAGACAAAAATCTATCATGGGTTGCTGATAGCTGTAATGTAACTAGCCAAAAAGATTTACCTGTAATATCAAGGATGTCTATCAGCAAAAAAGGATACAATAAAAAAAAAAAAAAAAAAAAAAATTCTTCTAATCACATAAGCCTCATTTGATTCAACAGACAGCTAATTTAGCTTATAAAATTTGAAACCGTAAGTTCAAGCAATTGTCCGTCAAAAAGGTTTGGTATTTGGTTTTCCCTTTACAAGTTTTTAGTTTATTTGTTTTTTCATCTTAAAAAGGTAAAACTTTTTTAAAGCTCTTTTAGATACTTTCTTTTAAGCTACCTTTTTGTGCGTTCTCTGTGTGGCTTATGTGTTTTTAGGACAAAGAAAATATATAGCAGAAGAAGGAGGAAAGGAACCATTACCAAAATGATTTTGAGAATGGCAAAAACAGAAGAGGACCAAGTTTGTACCTATAAAATTTTTCAGGGCCATGGGTACCAGCTTCGTGTACACATCAAGGCATTCATCATGTCTGGCCCTGAGCCTGAGGAAATTATCCTCTCATCAGCTTCTCTTGGTTCAGTATAAAAGGCCTCGTATGAATTAGCAATAGATACAGGAATTGCCAAAAGATCACGAGCCATCCTCGATAGGGTAGGATACTTTGAACTTGCATTTCTCCACCAACTCAATGCATTGAACTCATGGGTCCATGACAAGACAGGTTCCTCCAAATACCAATCTAGTTCCGACTGTGGTTGGGGGGCTTGAGTAGATTGGATGAACTGAATGTAATCTGGCAGAAGTTTATAACGATGGTCCAAACTACGATGTTCTTCCTCAATATTTTTGTAAGAATCCTCCTCTATGTCCTCTTCTTCTTCGAACTCGGAAGATGAAGTTGAATCACTCGAAATGTTTTCTCTTTCAGGAAATTTGATGACATAGTTGTTGAAAAGGCTGCGAATGGCCTCCAAAACAGTTGTAACACCTGGGTTTCCGTCACTATCATCAAATTTCGAAGAAGAAAACTCTAGATATTTCATCTTGAATCGAGGATCCATTACCATAGTGATCACCAATACCAAGTACATGTCCTTCCAATACCTGTCAAATTTTTTTAGCATTTTCCTCGCGACACGTTGAATGAGACGATCGGTGCTTGTGGACTTCTGAATCAGTATTGCCTGAAGCTCCCGAAGATGATAAAGATAGGCATTAGCAGTTGGATATTTTGATTCAAATAATGCCACTGTTAACTCATAAATGCTATCCACAAGTTCACATATACTTCTAACCTTCTCCCATTCTTCTGCAGAAGGTACTTCATAATTATCCCGCACATCTTGTGAGGAAAACTCACCTCTAGACTCTAATTCCAAAGCATCCTTGAGCTGGGCACTAGTGAGGTACCAAAGTGGTAATGATTTTCCAAAGGAACATAGTTCACGAACATTGTCAATAATATTATTTATAGCTTTATATGCAACTTGCACCATTCGACTAACAATGTCACCGCAACAACGCACTTTGAATAGACGACCATTAAGTTGGAGTTCCCTCTTTCCTTGAATGTGATCCTTAACGATCTCACATGTTTCGCGATACAGATTGTCATTTAACATAGTAATTGTGGATATCTTTTCCTCGATGTCCCAATCTTTCAAAGACTTCAGTATGATTTTGTGAGGTAACTCACTGAACCCATCCCAAATTTGACTAAACCCAAGGATCCAGTTCTTCAACTTCCAATTATCATCAATGAAATAGGCAGTTAGACACAGATAATCTTGTGGATATTCATAGCGCTTCTCGTACCTCAATATGTCAACTGAGAGGCTAATCTGTCCATCCAAATTTCTCAGAACTTGTTTAACTTTTGCTTTCACCTCCTCATAAGTTTCCAAGCAATAATGCCCAACATCATCAATACTAACGCAAAATTTGGGATTAAGGTAGTTATAAAATTTTTTAACATAATAGAACTCTTCAACAGTCTCTGGTGGCAATGCTGCACAACAGAAAAGCTTTGCAATGGCTTTATGGGCTTCTCGTTCTTTGAAAGCATTCTTATCATTAAACCGACTCATTTCAGTCTCCCTTAACCCTGATATGGTATTGCTGCCACCAAATTCATAATCCAAATCATTCCCACCAATGGAAAATTCATCTCCATGGTCTCTTTCACAACCCCCTGAACCATCAAACAAAGCGATTGAAACAGATGTCACATCCAAGTTCCAAACCATAACTCAAATTTAAAATGGAAACAAAAGACACCCCTCCCGCTTATGATATATGATGTCAATGATAGTTGAATCAAAACATTTAGACTATACATACATGCACATAAATCTGAACTCAGAGATTAGGGGAAACAAAAGACAATCCTACCACAACCAGAGACATAATGGGCATAGTTGCATATATGTATTATATATGATGCCAATGAGAGTTGAATCATAACATTGAGGCCATATATCTACATGCACATTACTTAAAAGATTAAGGTAGTTTTTTATATAGTTTGCTAGAATGATTTTGGACATGAATATAGTGACTATTCATATACCCTTCAATGGAATGAACATTCTCGAAAATTTGTTGAATAGTAATTCCATTTTAAATGTTCTAATCGTTTCTTTCTACCAAGCCAAACATGAAGGTAGATACCATTCCATTACATCCAACCCAAAAAACCAAACCAAGAGAATTTGTTAGATGGACAACATTTGATGTATATATACATGTATATAAAATCCAGATATACGTACATAATCGGCATACATGTTCATATCTATCCTATATGAAGCGAGGTCTTTATATATATATATATAACAAAAATAAAAATAAAAAATGAAAGTTGAATCACAACACAGTGATTAACTTCAGTGTATAGATCTTACGAGGGTAAATTAGTACCGTTGATTTCATGATCAGAATCATCATCACCATTCATTTCAATGTTGTTAGCATCAACAGCGTCCTGATCCTCTGGTATCACTAACAATAGACATCAAACAATTAAAACCCATTCTCTCATCAAGTGAAAATATAAACATTAAATAAGCGATTCCAGTTTTAAAACCAAAGCCCAAACCTAAACCCAAATCTCATCTCAAGGAAAACATAAAAACAAAAAAGAAAAAAACATTTGATTCGCATCAGGATGATAATAAACTATAAACATGCATATTTACATGTATATGTACATATATATATATATACATGCTGAAAAATAGAAGCAAACCTAGTTTCAAGGGGTTTGAGCTTGGAGTGAGAGAGAGAGAGATTTGTAGGGTTTTTGTTGTGGTTATAAGCCTTTGGAAGGAAGGAAGGAAGGAAGGAAGTGCAATGGACAGAGTCTAGTAGGAATGGGGAGGAGACGCGGGAAGAGAGGTGGGATTAAAACCGTCCAAATGGCCGAAGCATTTGATCTGACGGCTCGTCATTCGCTTTGACGAAAACAAACATAGAGATTTGGTTAAAATCACCTTGTAATAAAACTTTAAAAGTATAGCATGTATTATTACCAAAATATTAAAATTTAAAATAATATAAATTTTGATTTAATTATTAATTTTTAATAAAATTAATATTTTTAAATTTTTTTTTATTAAGATCTATCAAATAAGATCTATGTTGATTATGAAATTTTTAGAAAAAAAAATTATACTGTTGAAATTAATATAAACAGTAACATGTTACTTTGGTAATATTATTCAAGAAAAAAAAAAAAGATATTTTATTTTATCCTCACTCAATTATGCGCCTCCTCTTTAGAAAGTTTATGAAACAAAATAAATTAGGTTATCTTTTTCACCAAACAAGAGTCCACTAGAAAAATTTTGGCTAAATTTTCCAATACAAGGTAAATATATCTCATCATTGTTCAAAAAAAAAAAAAAAAAAAAAAAAAAGGTAAATATATCTCATAAGTATTACCATTCAATTAATTCTTATCAAATTACATTGAATAATGCTATATGCATCAATTAACATATTAACAAATGATGTGACATAATTTTAAAATTTTTGAGGTATCTAAATTCCTTTTTAGTCCTAACTGATTCAAATCCATAACTAAGTAATCAATTGTATCAGCGAGTCAAGTCTTTGCCAGCCATATGTACTACAAGTCATAAGCCATGCTCAACCGGTGGTGATGGGGTAGGAAACTAATCTGCAGCACAAACAACTAACTCTGATTTGGAGGATACCATAAACTTGGTCCAAGTCATCAAGCTTGGACAATTCTTCACATCTTGCTTATATATAATGAGTACATCTTCCTAAAATTCCCCCCCAACAACTTATGATTTTATACATGTCTTCAAGCATATGTTCTTCCTTCGACTTCCTTCAACTCATATGTGATCCTAAAATATGATAAGTTTAGCCTTCCATAACATCATGTGTGATTCATGATACCATCTAGCATAGCTAATAGTTCTTGGTCATCATAACACAGACTTGAGATCAAATCCTACCTTCGTCAGAACCGCATGAAAACTAAAACCATGATATATGGTTTGAGAATCACATACATTCATTTTCTCATAAACCATAATTGAAGAATTCCTAACATATTATATATCAACCACGCCTTCATCTATATGCTCAAGTTATAGTTTCAGACAAACCTGATAAAGATGTGAATTAACCTCAACACAAGTTTGATGTAAAGTTTCAAGAGGTGCACCACTAAGCTCAAATTGGCCTCTTGGTTCCAGTGATATGCTTTGCTTTCCCTGCATGATAGTAATGTGAAGTCTGTAAAGTTGCTCTCCAAAAATACACCAAAAGCAAAAGGCAAAACTTGCTGCAAGAATGAATTTTTTTATTGCTTTTGAACCAAAAAAATAAAGCATCATCGTCCATAAAGAAGTAATACATGAACCAGAAAACGGTTAAAAACTTTCCAAGTATTTAGATAAGAATTTTTTATTTTTATTGGAAAAACAAGATAAGAAGAGTCTCTACCTGTTTAAGTTCAATAATGTTGTCACCCTCCGTTATTTTATCCCAGCCAAATCTCTCAGCAATACCATTGAGCAACTCTGCTATCTGTTCGTACTTCATGGGCCTTAAAGTTTCACTATCAGCCAAACTTTTCATGTTCTGTACCTATTCTGCAGAATCCACATGATGAAGTTCACAATTCAGAACAAGATAGAGAAAAAGATTCAATTACCAGTAGTAATAGGATTCTGAAATTATTTTGCGACACTAGAAAATGGAATTGGAATCTACAAACAGGTCCAGAATAAACAGTAATTGATGTGGACAATGGAATTCAATGTTTAGTCAATTGCAATATTGGAGCTTCATGTCCAGGGAACCAAAATACCTCCTAGGTTCATTTCATTTTTATTAAAGTTATTAGCCAACCATGTGATCTGGTAAGTTAGAAGTTAATCAAAATAAAAAATAAAAACATCAACGTATCTTCAAGTACAATATACAACAGGAGATGCCACCTGAATCTAAGTACCAATGAGAGCTAGAAGTTAAACCTCCATTGCTCCTTAGGCTTGCACCTAGAAGCAAGGTATGCTACAATATCTTTTTTCGTCAATGGCTCTGTAGCAATCACAGCATCCTCTAGGGGGACTTGCATTGACAATTGCCCGGTGTCCTCATTTGTACGATACTCTTGCACTGTCTAAATGCAAACCATGCATTGTCGTTGTATAATTCGATGATAAGGATGGAAAACTTGTGCAAGTGTCCTTAAATTTGGATGCCTCGATACCGCTCTTTATGTTGAAAACAAGACTGTAGCCCACTTTAGATCTTTTGTTCTCAGAATGAATGCAGCGTGATGGACCACTTGGGACAGATGCGCCATGTTATGCCCTTGCAAAATCATACACAATCTCTCTGTTAACAACTCATTAAGCCAAAACTATCCACAATCAGTTCACCAACAAGAAGTACTTTCAAATTCATTTTCAGCAAATCATGATAAACACTAATGCTCTATTTGGTTCATTGGAATGAGATGGAATGATCATTCATTTCCAATGGTGAATAATGATTCCATTTATAATATATTTTTCATTAATTGTTTTTTGATCAACCAAACATGGGGATGAATATTTTGAGGAATGATCTTTCCATTCCACAATATTCCAGTGGACCAAACACTATCTAATCGAACTAGGCAGTGAAATCATTCAATTGAATTTGGTTTAACAATTATTCACATCACAAAGACAAACTAAACCCATTAGCCCAATTTACAACCACCAAATAAAATGGGCTAATTCTACTGGTGGTCTCTACATTTTATCTCGTGTCATTTTAGTCCTTACACTTTCAATGGACTCAATTTTAACTCTTAATTTTAGATTTTTGTGTCAATTTGGTCTAATTAGTACTGTCGTTGGTGCTTTGGATTAAGAGTTGAGTAAGTTTATAATTTTGTCTTTAAGAAATATGACACATGCCAGCTATGTGTGTATCTTTATTAATAATTATTAAAAGTTGTAATCAATTTGACCAAATTGAATTCAAGGTCAAATTATTTATCAAAAAAATAAATAAAAGAATTGAATTCAAGGTCAAATTGAGTCAATTGAAATTACATGAACTAAAATGACACAAAGACTAAAGTACATGTAATACCGTCGTAATTTTCCTAAATAAAATTAAAATGGCAATGTGAAGTTCACAAGTTAGTCAAAGACCTCAAATTCTAGCAATACGAATTCAATGGTGCCACAACCACTTAAATCGGGGTTGGGGGTCGGGTCCTTGTTGGGTCGGGTTCTTATTGCCATCCCTAATCTACAACCACAAACCAAAAAAGTGCATGAATGTGGGGTAAACAATATTCCTTTTTTGCCAATATGGATTTCAATTTAAGTTTGTATGACTCTTGAAGCACAACCACTATCAATACAGAAATTTTTGGCACAACACAAAATGAATTTGAGTTTTGCTTCCTGAAATTTTGCTGTCAAAACATTTTGTCAATAAAACAAATGGGCAGGCTTTTTCCCAGTTTGAGATTAGATTGAAGCGTGTTGTTAGGCCTGTGGAGGCCCACCACAAGTTCTATTTCGATAATCCGAATTGTTGACAAAATTTGATCTGATCAAATAGCTATCGATATCCGATCAACATGATTTTTTATAAAGATAAAGTACTTGATGAGTTCTACACATTGTACGGTTCAAATTATCAAAATAGGATCCATGGTGGGCTCTATAGACCCAACAACACCATTTAGACAAGACTGGCCCAAAACAAATATACAAGTATACAAGAATTTAGGCTTGTTTAAAAAAGTAGGATAAAAACTAATTTTTTGATTTTTTTTTTTTTAAAAATGCATAAAAAAGTAAAGAAGAGATGTGACCTAAAAAAATCAAAAAAATCAAGAGTAATGCTAGGAACGTTAAATATTTTACCAACATTTCTACCAAATGTCTCATATGGGTATGGAACCCACACGAGACTCATATAGTGTGGGTCACACACCTATGTAAGACATTTGATGGAAATATTAGTAAAATATTTGAGGTCCTTAACATTTTTTAAAAATCAAAAATTACTTTCAACCATATTCCCAAAACAAGCCTTAATTGATTTGGTTAAAGTATACATCAACCGGCAAATGAGGTGGCTCTCTCAACAACTCTCCGTCACAAAAAATCTTAAGATCATCAACTCCATAATCCAAAAATAATCCCGTAAATTCCAAGATTTGAAAAGTTATAAATGAATTCAACAACAATGCTACAAACCACTAAATTCCTACCACTAACACCACCACTAATGATGTGGAAAGCAAAAAAAAAAAAAACAAAACAAAACTAAGACACAAAATACATGTGGCAGTGGGTGGAATCCACTGCCATATAATTAGAGCAACCACTAATTAGTGGTCTGCATCATTTTTCATGAATTCAAAATAGAGGAACGTTTTGGCAAGTTGGTAAAAAATCAACTTTTTGGTTTTTTGATTTTTTTTAGGTCATATCACTTATCTACTTTTTTTATATAAAAAAGCTAAAAAGTCACAAAAAGTCAATTTTTTACCAACTTTCTAAAACACCACAGAGATTCAAAATACACAAATGTTAGGTCCGACCAATTGATCGGAGCAACAACATTATTATGAGGTGTCTTATATTTACTCTATAATAATACAAAAGATGTTGTTTGAAAGCCTTTATGGGATCCGAGGACAACACTCCAAAACTCAAATATTTTTTTCTAGATTTTATTTGACACAAATAAACAACAACACCCAATTAGTACACAATAATGTATATTTGAGAGGGGAGAGATTGAGTACACACCTAAATAATTTATTTGTTAGGGGAAAGATTTTATTTGTTTATTTGACACAAATAAACAAATAATTTAAATTAAAAATAAAAAATTCAAAATTTATTTTGTTATAATAATTAAACTTTAGAGTTCTTTTATAATTTTTCTTACTAATTTTTAACTGTAAGCACCGAAGTCAGTTATGCAAACGGGTAGTACCCAAATCTGACCCGACAAGACCGAATACATTCGAATCAACCTAATTGGATCCGAATATGAATCGGGCTCTCTCTCTCTCTCTCTCTCATCACCAAATTCCGATTTCGCAACTTGTTCTCTTTCTCGCGACGACGACGGACTTCTTATCCGACTCTGGCAATGATGCAAGGCTGATTTTCTGCAAACTTTTGATTTCAAACTTAACGTTCGTATTTCGGTCTCAAGGTTAGGTTTTCAAATTTTTTTTTTTTTTGTTGTTGTCAATTTTCATTATGGTTCATCATAAGCAATTGAAAGCCTTATCGCTTGTTAGTTCTCTGTAGATTACATCTTGAGAATAAACTCTGTTTTTTGTTTATGAAATGCCATGGTTTATGCATTGAATGAGTTGGATAATCAAAGTATTCAAATTTTGATTTTAGGGTTTGTTTGGGTGGTTGTGGATTTAAAATCAAGGGATTTGAAGTTGGATTTTATAAAAATATTGGAGACTTAAAGTTATTATAGGTGGATAGAAGAACTATGGAAGAAGATAAATTGAGATTAAAAAATGTACTTTGGTAGTATCATTGTAGCTAGAAGGAGAATTCTTAGAATGATTTAAAATAACTACTTTAAATCCATCATGATAAAACTATCTAATTTAACTTTGACATTCATAGATGAATTATCAAACTTAAATGCATTTTAAATTCCTAAATTCAAATGGAACCTTACTATTTTTGTTAGTTGTGTTTGGCATGAAAGAATGACTGTATGAATAGTATTTTGCTATAAAAAAAAAAAACACAAATTGGATTTCTGTGTAAAGCGGATTTAGATTCAGATTGACATTATCCAATTTGATGCATTTGGATTCAAATGAATATTTAATTGAGTCGGGGTCTGATTTTTCCACATATGATCCAAATCTGAGACGTTGACAGGCCTGGCATTGATCATTCTATTTCACAAGTGGTATTATTACTTTAGCAATGTAGAGCAAACGTCAACCAAAGTGGTTCACTTATCGTAGTTCATGTAAGCTCACGCCTTCTAGGTGTTCGACAAAAATTCCAAGAGAAGCACCCCAAAAACAGAGTGCAAGAACATGGGCAAGAAGGGAGCAAACAAGAAAGCACCCAATCTTACTTCTGGATCTCAGGCTTCAATCACACTGAGAGAAGAATCTAGCGGGAAGAAACAGCCCAACGTTAATGGGAAGTCCATATTGAAGTTAGAACATCTATAGAACCTCGCAGTATGGGCCAGTGGTGAAGCCTCTATACCTTCTCTAGGTGCCTTTTTCGAGCACCAATTAGCGAGTCCCTGGGGTCATCACCTAATCCATCATTGTTTCCTTGTCAGAGGTGCAACTAATCTCTCTCTATATATATATATATATGCGTGTGTGTCTATGTGCCCCATGCATGCGTCTGATGTGTTTGTGATTGCATGGTGGGTGTTTTATGCTATTTGAAACAATTGGGAACATGGGATTTGATCAACTAGAGGAACCATAGTAGAGACACTGGTTAAATCCATTTATACTTGATTGTGTTTTCGTAGTTGTATGTATTCGTATAGATTGACTATGTATTTGTGGTATTAGTATATTGACTAATGCTAGACCTTCAAATTGATATGAAACATGTTCGTTATGTTATGGAGTGATTGGTTTGCTCAACCTTTCTCAAGATGGTGTTATTCTTCTTTTGGACTTTTTTGCATATCAAATAATATTTGCAACTTTGTAAGTTGTAACAACCCATAGATACATGAAGAATGGTACATTAGAGAAGCTAGGTATGTTAGTTTTGCACAAATGTATGTACCTTGTAGAGGATGCCTTATCCTCATTTCTTCCTTTTAATTAGTCAATAAAACTAATTTTGTTGTTGATAAAAAATAAAAAAATAAAAAATTTATGTACCTTGTATATGTTAAGCATTTTATGTTTCTACATCTTTATGCACCTTTTTACACCTTTAGAAAGGCTTTCTGGCTCAAATATTAGAATCTTTGGTAAGTTGAATGCATGGCCAATAATGGCATCTTTATGGCTAGACTGATCACAGAGATAGAAAAGTGGTGGTTCCTAGAAGGTGTTAGACCACTGGCTACACAGTTATGCGATTGTGGTTCCTAGCAGTGAATAGATTACTGATCACATGTCAATACATGATTGTTCCTAGTAGTGGAGAGGCTACTGATCATATGTCAAGACATGATGATTCCTAGTAATGTAAGAGTCTATTGATCCTATGTCAGGACATTATGATTCCTAGTAGTAAAGTGACTAATGATCATAAGTTAAAACATTGTGATTCCTAGTATTCAAAAGTCTACTGACCACATGCTGAGAAATTAGTGATTTCTAGTGATAAGATTACTGGTCATGTTATGAAGTTCCGAATAGTAGACAATTGAACACTAGATTTATGTTTCCTAATAGTAAGGCTATTGGCTTCAGAGTGACATGTTGGACCAAACTTGTTTTGGTGCCTTGAATTCAAGAAAGACCTAATTCGGTTAATGACGATCTGGGAATATGTTTTATGTGATATGATTTTGAGAGTTTCATAATCATTTTGACACGAGGAATTGTTTAAAGGCCCTGTATGAATTTTTGAAAAGGCCAAAAGCTTTCGTATAAATTCTACAAATGTGGGGGTGTCATGCAAAAGGTGGCAATACCTAAACCCAATATGGTTAGGATAAGCCTTAAAATCCGTTGACTTTGTATTCAACGGTTATACACAATATAGTAGTGCATATCAGTTTTTTGTGTGAACAAATCTGATATTCAGATTTACCTTATCATGAAATTGAAGAAGCGATTTTCATGAGAAAAGAGATGAGCCTAGAAGATAATATGCTAGGACTTTAAAGTTCTTCTATCTAAATCTTCTTCAACCTTTATGGTGGCTAGTAAGGCTAAAAGCTTCTTTGAAGCTGTGATTTCTCTAGAAAATTTATCTTTATCTTGCATAGGTAGTAAGCCTTGGGATGCAAGTGAATGAAAGCCGATGAGATAGGCTTGTTATCAACCGATACGGGCAAAGAGAAGGCTTGGATTACTTTGATATGTGATCACCAGTTATAGTGAGTGTGATCGCAATTGTGCGACATCTAGAAATACATCAAGATAGATGTTCAGATAGCTTTCCTATATGAAGATTTAGTTGATTAAATCTGTAAGGTTTGAATACTTGAGAAGATATTCAATAATACCAAGTAGATGCTGAAGTCTAAGTTTGATTTGGGCCTGGCAGATATGATTCTGGGTATTAAGATTACCAGAATATCTAGTAGTATTGTACTTTCTCAGTCTTATTATGTTGATAACATACTCGAGAAATTTACTAAATCAGATACAAGTGTGTTGAGGACACTGGTAGACTTAAGTCTACATTTGGCCAAGAATAATAGTGAGAGTCTATTTCAACTAGAATATTCTTGGGTCATTGTAAGTTTAAAGTATTTGATGAGTTGTACAAGGCCATGTATAGCCTACTCACTAAATAGGCTAAGTAAATACACGAGTAATCCCAACGCCTATCTTTAAAGGATGTTTGTGCAGGTACTAAGGTATTTACACTACACCTAGAATTATGAGTTGCATAACACTTGATATCCAATTATACTAGAAGGGTACAAAGGCACCTTCTGGATATCTGATACAAAGACTACGAATCCATTAGTGGATATGTTTTCTCTAAATTAGAGCTACAACCATGTCTTGGAGATCTTCCAATTAAATGTGTACCACGAGATCAATGATGGAATTGAAATTCAATGCTTTAGATAAAGCTACTAAAGTAACTGTATGGCTTTGTTGTTTTATTGAGAATATTCCATGTTGATCAAAACTTGTGCTAGCAATTTTGTATTGATAGGGCATAGATGGAAGGTCTACATAGTTCCATATAATGACTACTTTCGTGTGTTGTCACTATAGACTATATACAGTCTAAGGACGATATTACAGATCCGTTAACCAAAGGGTTAAATCGAGAGTTAGTAAAAAGTTGTCAAAAGGAATGGGGTTAAGGCCTTTAGTGAATGTTACCGGAATGGAAAACTCAACCTAGTTGACTGGAGATCTCAAAATCTAGGTTCAAAGGGACAACCTAATTGCATATAATAGGTGAGTCACTGTAGAGGGAAATCCTCTTACCCATTCCTTTATACAGTGATACCCTATGGGGTAGAAGGTTAAATTGATGCTTTTAATGACCTCAGTACTGTGAGTAGTCAACCGTGGTATAATGAGATACCTTATGTAGGTCACCTATGTGAGTGCGAAGTGGGGCCGTTTCTTTAAGAATTGACAAGGCTGAATTCTTTAAAAACACTCACTGAACCAGGCTAGTGTTCCAGGGCTAAACTAAACACACCAGTGAGAATAAGAACAATGGTTAGAGTAACTCCTGTATGAGGTCTATTGTCTCTGTTTACACAAACGACATAATAGTTCAAGACATCACGTTCACTGGTCAGCTAGTAAATCCGATAGGCTTTTACTACGAAAGGTTCAAGGCCAACAACTACCTTTTCTGATGCAGGATTATTCGGTGTGCTCTCTCTCAGAGTCTTTGTTGTTAAGCATTGTCCATTTTTCTTTATTCGGCCAATTTTATTCATGTAGGGGATTGTTGGAAAATAATGATTTTCCGGCAACTTTAATTTGAAATTAAAGTGGGACTTAACCGCCAGTTAAGGTAGGTCTGCGTGGTTTTATATTATTTGAAGTGAGAATATTACAATACAAAAATAATGAGCCGAAAACCATTGAGTTGTGAATGAGAATTGTCTCATAAAGTGGGCATCAATAAAGTTAGGTTTAGATTTGGACTTGGTCTTGGTTTGGACTGGACCTAGACTTGTACTTGTGCATGTGCTGGGTTTGGTCTTAGACTTGGACTTGAACCTAGTCTTGAGCTTTGGGTTGAGCTGTGTTGGGCTTAGTTTGAGCATGTGTTTGATATTGGACTTGAATCAGGTTGTGACCCAAAACCTGTATCCATTTTGCAACACATCTAGTTTAATTCTCAAAACTTATACATTATATACACATTATGATTTATATAATAGTTTTGGAGTTTTGAACCTTTGTAACTCTAGCCTTAATGGCTAGAGTTGATGACATTTGATGACCTCATTGATATTAACCTTCATGGCTAAGGCTCTCTTCTACTAATATAAATAGAGGCATTTCTCCTCTAACTAAGTAAGTTGTTTTTAGAAAGCTTTTGTGATGGAAAATGAGATGGTGTGTTGAGATAAAAAATTAAAGATGGTTTTTTAAATAAAGAAAATTTTTCCTATCATCTTTTGTTAGCCCCTTCTTTGGTTCTTGTTAGAGAGAGTGCAATCATTGTCAAGTTCGCCGAAACTATTTAGAAGGTGCTTCTATATTAGTTGGTTTCGATCGTTGTATCCTGGAAGATAGACGCCAGGGTACCTCCAATATCCATCGGGAGGCGCTGAATTTGTTTTACAAAAACTGTCTAGTGCAGGATTCGGTTTCCTTCTTTTCTTATTATTTGTTCTTTAATTTTTCAGAATTTAGTTTACCTCAACGAGTTATAATCTTTAGTTATCCATGTTAATAATTTGTTATTTTAGTAATCTAATCTAATATATTTCTTTATTTAGTTGTATCGTTTATTATGTATTTCATACTTTAATAAAAAAATTATTTTGTCATTTTTATTTAACTTATTTTAAATAATTTTTTTGTATTATTATGAAAAAATACCAACAATAGCAATGGATGTGTCAGGCTAACAACATGCTAGCATTTGAGGGGGAAAACACACAGCATGGATAGAATCACAAATAAAAATAAAAATAAAAAATTGCAATTTAGAAAATAATGTATAATAGTATACCTTTCAGGGCATTAAAGGACCCATGATCAGGACATCGCTCTTCTTCACCCCAACCTAGTTCAGTAACCCATGTATTTTGAACTATGACTGGCTCTTCCATTAGGTTATCCCCCATCATGCTAACATGGTAATGCAAAATTACTAGAGGCATTGCTTCCTTTATAAACTGTGAGCCTACAAGTTTGATTTGGAATGTACCACGGTGCCCATCAGGTATGCCGATCACCGTAATTGACAAATCCTCAACTAGACCACAAGGAATCTGAAGAACACTTCCACTGCTCGATATTGTTGTATTGAATGCACTAATAGAGTAAGGACAATCTTTATGTTCTTTATTGTTAGTCTCATAAAACTTGGAGGCTTTTTCCTTCTCAATCACAGACAGTAATTCTTTCCATGCAATGGCAACCTCTTTGATCTCTTGAGCCATTTCAGGCAGAGCATCTGACCTAGAGAGTAACGAATGCATTTGAGCCCATACAAGAAATGCCTTAGACTCTTTGCTAGAAATATTTTTCAGTGTAAAGATCATGAAGCCCTTTAATATCAATGTAAATCAAGTATAACGCAGCGGTTAAAGATTTCAAATCATGCCTTAGGTGATAGAACCTGAAACGAAGAATCTTGTGAGTAAATTATGTGCTTAAAAAATGTGAACAACAAACACCCAACAGTTGAATGATACCACAATATGAGTATCACCCACATAAGTCATAGTTCAAAAAACTTTATCGTTATTTTAATAAGAGAGAGTTAGAGAGTATGGGAAAAAATCCTTCATTATTCGATACATCTCATATCCCATATATCGTATCAGATATATAGGCTGAGTATCCCATATATCCATATCAGTTGATAAGATAGATATAGATATCAAGAGTTGGTTATCCAAATAGGATTCAAATTCAAATTCAAATTACATGGATAAGTTTAAATGGGTCATGGGGCATGCCACATGGGCGCCCAAATTCGGGTCCAATACCCGACCGAATTTCTAACATCTCCCACTCACATATGACTTGGCATGACACTGCCATATCTTTATCTCAATCTCCCCCAAAAAAATTAACAATCTCATACTAGCCAATGAACCGTGCGACCGCTGAGAACACCTGTATGTGGGAGCTCTATGCTAGAAACTCAATATGAGTCAACATAGAAACATCAATCCAAAATGAACAGAAATAGTGTCTTATATACCCAGACCTATCTAGCTATATCGGTCCAAAAACATCTCTAACGCCTCAAAGAGCATGTTTGACCCTCCAAGGTCCCGTATTACATTCATACCCAATCAGCATCCCATAGAGAGCAATGTGAGTTGTCGACAGTGAATATAGAGCAGAGAGATATAGAACTAGATGATCTTCCCTTCACCCTCATATCATTTAATTCGAAATTGACCGTTTTCCCAGTAATGTCTCTTAAAGCCGAATCATACATGACCGCATGCAACATACCAAAGTAGCTGAACATTAACTCCTCATCTTGTGACATAGTCAAAGGTCACAAAAAGGCACAAAGTGAAGTCATTTCGGAAAAAATGACTTTTAGGACTCACGCAGTGAAGAAGCAGGGATCCATTCTCTCACCTCGCTAACGGGTCGATAAGCACATGCAATATGAATGCATGTTATAGTGGAGTAACTCTTCCAAAGAGTGATGTTAAACTCACACACCATACAAATCTTAGTCTAGTCACTCTTAAGCACACAAGTCACTTCCTAGCGTCTAACTCAAATTTTCTATTTGCTCGCCTCTCAGGCATCAAATGAGATCTCGTATCTGGCTATCCATAACCCGCACATCATGGCAAAGTGGGTACTCTCATATCCATGGTCGGTCTCTAACAAGGCCTCATCTTGGCTCTAACCAAGGCAACATAGCTAGTGGATAATTTTAGCTTCTTTATTGGGTCCAAATACAATAAGCCACTAATCTCATCCTTGTTCACTACCTAGCGCTAAGGGCGATTGCTCGTGTGAGTGAGCCAATCTTACCTGCTAATATCAATTTATTTATTTTGTGTATGCTAATTCACAAACCATTACAAAAAGTAGTAAACATAAATGTGTAATAGAAACAAATATGAATACTAATGGCATAAATATCCCAAAAAATATGAGTTTAACTGAATACACACACACATATATATCACCACCTATGTAGTCCTAAAGCCCTAACATAAGTAAGATAAACATCTCTAGCAATGGGCTTAGTTAAAGGGTCTGCAACCATGCGACTCGTAGGGATGTGCTCCAGGATCACTTCTTTCTACGCCACAATGTCTCTGATAAAGTTGAACCTCACATCAATGTGTTTGGTTCTCCCGTGGTACTTAGGATCCTTAATGTAAGCGAGTGCAGCCATGCTGTCACAATGGATAGTCACAAGGTCTGAAGTGTGTGTGACAATATCCAAATGCTGAAGGAATCTCCTCAACCAAACGGCTTCTTGAACGGAAAATGAACAAGCAACAAACTCAGCCTCTATAGTCGATAAGGCGATACAGGATTGCTTCTTATTGCTCCAAGAAATAGCACCATCGCTAAGCATAAAAGCATATCCTGAAGTAGACTTATGCTCATCTAAGTCTCCTCCCCAGTCGGCATCACAATAGCCAACTAGATGTAGATCTGAACTTTGGTAGCCAAGTGTGTAATCTACAGTCCCTCTAAGATATCATAATATCTTTTTAACTGCTTTCTAATGAGCTGGTTCTGAGTTAGATTTGTAACGACTCACCAATCCGACTGCATAACAAATATCATGGCGCATACACATCATAGCATACATCAAGCTTCCAACAACATTTGCGTAAGGAACACGGGCTATCTTTTCATTCTCTTCTGGAGTCTTAGGACCCATATCAAGGCTTAGGCTCTCGCCTTTCGCAACAGGAGTGTCAATGGGTTTGCAGCTTTGCAACTGGAATCGCTCTAGGATAATCTTAATGTAAGTCTCTTGAGACAAACTGAGAAGTCTCCTAGAGCGATCCCTAAGGATCTTAACACTAAGCACATAGCTCGCTTCACCCATGTCTTTCATCTCAAATATAGAGAACAACCACCTTTTAGTGGCGACAATCATCTCCTTGTCATTTCCAGCCAATAATATGTCATCCACATATAATGACAATATCAGAAAAATGTCCATAGATCACTTAACGTACACACAGTGATCTTCATCGATCATCGTAAACCCATTAGAGACAATGGCTCGATGAAATCTCAGATTCGACTATCTGGATGATTGCTTTAAGCCATAAATAGATCGTTGAAGCTTACAAACTTTGCGCTCCTGCCCTACTACCACAAAGCCTTCTGGTTGATCCATATAGATCTTTTCATCCAATTCTCCATTGAAAAATGCAGTCTTAACGTCCATTTGATATAGCTTTAAGTCCAACTAAGCTACTATGGCCAGAATTAGGCAAATAGAGGCAAACCTCACAACTGGTGAAAACGTTTCCTCATAGTCCACACCCTCTTGTTGGGTGTAACCTTTCGCCACTAGGCGAGCCTTATACCTTTCTATGGAACCATCTATCTTGCGCTTGATTTTGAGAACCCATTTGTTCCCAATAGTCTTGCGCCCTGGCGGCAAATCAACCAAGTCCCAGACATGATTTTTCTTCATAGACTCTATTTCTTCATCCATTACAGCACTCCATTCTTTACTAGTAGGGGATGAGAGAGCCTCTTTGAGATTCTTAGGCTCCATCTCATCACTCGGAGCAATCATGAATGCTTCCCCTTCAAATGTCAAAATGACGACGGGGTATAGCTCTATGTTTGCTTCTACGCAGTTGAGAATGCTGAGAATCCTCATCCATTGGATCTAATCCATGGGTAGGTAGATCGCTCCCACTGTCCCTAGGAGCTTGAGGGATAATCTCCTCATTCTCTTCTAGGCTACTAGGTGCGCTTTCAAGTAGATCCTCCATCTCTTAGAGTTCTACATCTCTAATTACCTCACCTCTGCTAGGGAAATCCTCCTCTAGGAAATCCACATCTTGTGACTCAATTTCAGTCACACTTCCATCCGGATGCTCCTTAATAAACACATAGCCCTTAGAATGCTCACTATAGTGAATGAAGAAACACTTCTTTCCTCTAGGGCCCAACTTCCCAAACTTATGAGAAGGGTTGTGTATGTAAGTCGCCGAACCCCAAGGCCGCAAATTGCCCATATCAGACTTTTTGCCAGTCCACATCTCATATGGGGTCGAAGGAACTGATTTGGAGGGCACACGATTCAGGATGTAGGTAGTAGTCAACAAAGTATCTCCCTAATAAGAAATGGGAAGATTAGCTTGCGCCATCATAGATCTAACTATGTCAAGCAATGTGCGATTCCTTCTCTTCGATACACCATTTTGCTGCGGAGTCCCAGGAATTGTCAATTGCCTGATAACTCCTTTTTCCTCACAGAGCACTTTAAATTGCTCAAATAGATACTCGCGTCCTCGGTCAATCCTTAGAGCCTTAATGCTCTTGTCTAATTGATTCTTAACCTCATTAACATACCGTCTAAAGCAATCCAATGCTTCTGACTTGTGAGAAATCAAATAGACATGGCCAAAACGCGTGCAATCATCCATAAATATGATAAAATAAGGGGCTCCATGCCTTGCCCTCACATTCATTGGTCCACATATATCAGAATGAATAAGTTATAATGGGATAGATGCCCTTTTGGCTTTCCCAAATGGTTTCCTTGTTGCCTTTCTAGCAAGATAGTGCTCATAAGTAGGCAAAGTGACTCTAGCGAGTGGGCCTAAAAGACCTTCTCTAGCCAATCTAGTCATCATGTCTTGCCCTATGTGGCCTAATCTAACATGCCATCTCATAAAATCATTATCACAAAAAGATGCAATATTAGAAACAGAGCCGTTGGCATTTTTATTAAAACTAGAATCATCCATATCCAAAACTAAAAAACCATCTGAAAGATAACCAAAACCATAAAAAATTGTTCCCAAATAAATGCTAACACCATTATTCTCAAAACAAAAGCTAAAACCAAGGCTCATCATACTAATAATTGAAACTAAGTTTTGCCGAATATCCTAAGCATAAAGAACATCATGAAGATACAAGGTGCGCCCTCATTGCATTTCCAGCTTGTACCAATGCCAAGCACCTCCACACTGGACTCGTTGCCCATGTAAACTTTTCTGCTCCCAGCAAGTACTTGGCGATACTCAACAAACCCTACTCTGTCCCTCACGATATGGTCTATTGCTCCGGAGTCTACAACCCAAAAATGGGGAGAATGAGCAATTAATGCTTGACTAGAAACAAAGCATTGAATGCGAGAAATTAAGTAAGAGTACCTTCTTCTGCTAAGGGCAATCCCGAGCGAAGTGTCCTTCTTCATTACAGTTAAAGCATGTCAATTTAGCATTTACCTTCTAGCTCCATTGGGCTTTAGCACAGCTACTGCTTGTTTCTTAGGAGCGCCTTTTTCTTTTCTACGCTTGAACTGAGAAGTCCTACGTGAGCTTGACTCAACCACCATAGCAGAACCATCAGACTTAGCTGCCTCAAGGCGCTCAGCCTTTAGCTCCAAATGATGCGATATGTTTTCGAATGTTTTCACACTCTCATCATGCATCATATCCTGCTTCATCTGCTCTTAAGAATTTGGCAGAAAGCGAATCACAGCTTGTACTTGTTGTTCTTGAGTCAAATTGTGCCCAGCAGCCGCAAGGTCACGTGTCATGGCTGACATGACCCTCAAATGCTGCTTCATCGAGTGATGCGCCATTTTCTGATAGGAGTCAAACTTAATAGTCAGCCTACGTAGCTTTTCTAAAGAGGTAATACCAAACTTTTGCTTGAGAGCTTCCCACATCTCAAATGTAGTCGGGCAATGCTCAAACTCACTAATCAAGTCGTTGTGCATGCTGCTCAACATAGCAAAGCGCTCACACCGATGTTTGTTATACCAAGTTTGAAAGATTTCAAGATCACGACGATGTTGAGCTGTATTGCCCTGCTCATGCTCAATCATCACTTGTTCAAGTGTGGTCAACACTTCTTGCTCATTGAGGAGGCATTGGATCTTACAACGCCATATGTCATAATTGTCGCCATCCAATTTCTCTCCCTCAGTTAAGTCTGCCACCACTGTCTTAGCAGCCATTTCTACATACAGAGTAATCAAATGCGCAGGGGTAGGGGTGCAACTCGGGCGGGCTCAACCCGAGCAACCCGAGCCCAGCCCGAGTTTTTTTAGGGCTTGGGCAACTATATCTTGTAATCTGGACGGGCCTGGGCAGATTTTTGATGCCCGAATTGTAATTCGGGCCGGGCTTGGGCAAAACCAATGGCCAACCCGAGCAACCCGAACCCGAATTAAATTTAATATATTATATAAATTATATAATATATAATATATAATATATATATAATTTAATAAATTATATAATATATATAAATTAAGTAAAAGAGTTAGTCTTAATTTTTAATTTTTATTTTTTGGTGACCAGAAAATAACTTTGAATAATTCTCAATTCTTTGTTAATTATCAATTCTACTTACAGGTTTCAAAACAAATCTACCTACAAGTTTCTGAGCAATTCGGGCAATTCGAGCTAACCCGAGTTCAAAATACAAAGCTTGGGCCAGGCTTGGGCAGCAAAGCTCGGGTTCATGTTCGGGCTTGGGCACTGCTCTGGGCAATTCGGGTCGGGCTTGGGCAGACCCCCAACCCGACCGAACCCGCCCGAGTTGCACCCCTACGCAGGGGATATTAATGATAGCAACACAAAAATTATTTTGCAGCAAAAGAATCTAAATTAAATAATGATAATATTACACATGTCTCAAGATCGAAAATTTGATATGCTCGTAATCATCTCTTGCGCCTTTAGTGACAATTATCAAAATTTAATTTAATTTCACGCGCAAAAAAAAAAAAAAAAAAAAAAAAAAAAAAAAGTTCAACCTCCCACTACTTATGGCATGTACAAAGTATGATAAATTCCATACAATAGCATCTTAATGTAAATTTACAATTAACTCATGCTATATTCATTTAATAATAGAATTTAAATAAAAAAAAAAAAAAAAACTAATCATGCTTCTCTAATCAAAACATATTACAAACCCCAAAAAAAAAAATTTGTTGTGTTTAATATTCAGATTATGCCATAATATAAAGTATATCATTCTGAAATTTTTTGGAATTTTTCTGAAATTTTCTAGAAGTTTTAAATAACTAATAAACACAAATAAAATCAGAAATAAATATTCCAGAATCTGGTAAACTGCAACAATTATACCAGTAAATAGTAAACCATTATAGTAGTCTACAATAAAAATTTTAGCCCCAGAAACTTAGTCATGCAACACCAGAAGCATTTTAAAGTAGAAATAATGAATTATTATCTCAGGAAAAATATTTTTTATTTTCAAAATATTTTGAAAATTTTACAGAAGATAAAAAATTTAATTCTAAGCCCAATAGTATCAACCATGCTCAAAACAAAGCTATAACGAATTATTTATGACCATTTAATGCGATTTAGAATTTACAAAAAAAAAAAACAAACAAATAGTGCCTTAGCACCCAGTAGCCAAGCCGGCGCAGAAAACGGCGCAACTCGGCTCGGTGCACGGCGCGCGTGTGTGTAGCGCAGACGGCGCGCGTGTACGAAGCACGCCTAACGCGTGGCGTATGCGTAGCGGCGCTGACGTCATCAAATGGCGCGTGCGGATTACGTGCCGCCTTCTAGGATGTTTTCTGGTCCAATTTTGGTACCGCTGGACTCCATTTTCCAAAATAAAAATATTTGTGGTATCAAAAATGACATTTAGGCCAAGTTTGGGAAGACTAAATAAGTGCACTTTTTGACTTTTTATGAAATATGGGTTCGATTTGGGTTGGGTTTGAAGTGATGTGTTAGAGAGGTGATGTGACTTAAATAAGATGATGTGACTTAAATAGGATAGTGACTTTTTGACTTTTTGAATTTTTTTGAAGATGCCAAACTTGGCCTTAATAAACATAAATTATGAGGTGTATTACACACTCTCTCTCTAATGAGAGTGGAAGTGCAGAAACCTGCACTTCATCTTCCTCCTTAAGTCATCAAAAAACCAAAACAAACCCAAATTAGGGTTTGATGTATCTCATCAACTGTAAATCCAAATCTAACAAATAATATATGGTTTTGAATGTCTTAAAACAAGGATTCTAAATATGTAAGATTTGCAGACTGAAATTCAAGCATGTAAAATCATCATGCATGTAAAGTTTCGAAAATATAAAATGGGTCTCCATTTTTCTTGAAATCTAACAGTTAGATTTTCATGAAATTTAGCAGATATGTTTTACATTAAATATACTACAACATATATAAATTTTAGGTCAATCGGAGATAGTTGAAAAAATTATTAATTTTCATGCATATATTGTATATATATTTGTATAAAATTATACACATATTTTAATGCATAAAAATAAGCACGAAAATACCCATTAATGCTCTGATACCAATGTAAATCAAGTACAACACAACGGGTAAAAATTTCAGATCATACCTTAGGTGATAGAACCTGAAGCGAAGAATCTTATTGTGAGTAAATCACATGCTTCAAAAATGCAAACAACGAGCACCCAACAATGGGGTGATACCACAATATAAGTATCACCCACACAAGTCACAGTTTAAAATGCTTGATCGTTATTTTAGTGTGAGAGAGTTAGAGAGCATGGGAAAAAATTATTCGTTATTCGATACATCCCATATCCCATATATCGTATCAGATATATAGGCAAAATATCACATCTATCCATATCAGTTGATATGATAAATATAGATATCAAGAGTGGGTTATTCAAATAGGATTCAAATTTAAATTCAAATTTAAATTACATGGATAAGTTTAAATGGTTCATGGGTCATGCCAAATTTACGCCCAAATTTAGGTCCAATATTCGGCCCAATTTCTAACATTCAATAAGGTGGGGCTTTTTCTTCACATTAATTTGTAAAATTTTCGTTGTCGTTTGAGATGAATCAACTTCATCATTGTCCCCGAATAATATCATAATCATCAGGCAGATGGTTATTAAAGAAATCGTATGATGACTGCTTCTGTGGCTGTTTTTTACCCATAAAGCAATAATGCAGAAGCAAAATGCTAGCAAGTGCTAAAATCAACAAGCCGCCGGACCACTTCTTCATTCCCAATCACTTTCTTCCTCAAAACTCAATAACTTTCTTGAGTTTTAACAAACTCACACCGGCATGCACATAGCCGAACCGGGTACTTTTCATGTACCGTGATTAGGGATGAAACTAGGAGAAGACTATAAGGGGTCATAACCCCTCTGTTTCTGTGAAAATTATTATTTGCCATAAAACTTTAAAAATATATATATTATTTTATACATAAAATGGCTCTCAGTATAAAAATATATATGTGTGTTATTTTCCTTCCAGCACACCAAAAAAACTTCTTTATCTTATTGAAAATTGCTTCAATGGTATTCAATTTTTTTTATGTATATATAATTTATATATATATATATATATCATATTATACATACATGTATACTTTGTATATGTGGTGAAAAAAATTATTTTTTTTTAGCCCCTCTGATAATAAAATCTTGGTTCCGTCCTTGACCGTGATCATCTTCTTTCTCTAATCAGAATGTTTGAAACGGAGATTGCTAGCATTGTATATAAGCTATGAATATGCTTATGCTTATGCACATTATATATATACACAAAAAAATAAAAGAAAGTATTACCACAATTTGAAGTGCTTTTTAAAGAATAATGAAACTAAATGCATAGAATATTGGCGGGACTAGACTAAGAGAGCAATGCTACCGAGACAGAATTCGTGCACAAAAAAATACTCAGAAAAAATAATGTAGGGTCTGGATTCATGTAAGGTAACTTTGTACCACACAAGAATTGGATTTGAAACACACAATTGGCTGTGTTTGGCAACTTGATTTTTTGGTTTTTTTATTTTTTTTTATTTTTTTCACTACAAGACAAATATTTTACAAAATTAAAAAAAATAAATCCAAACAAAATATCATATCAAACCCCATAATCATTTCACTTTTTCTGTCACAAACATCACATCCAACCACAAAAAATTCAACTATCTTCCTAAACACAAATTTTTTTTTCTCCAATAATATCCTACAACTAAAAAAACTTATAAAAAAACCCACTTCCCAAAAACCCACAATATTATATTTTGGGAAATGTTTCATAGCTCGAAATATTTTGCCCCGAATGGCTCGAGGGAGAAGACGCAGAGAGAAGCAGAGGGAGAGAAAGAGAGAAGCAGAGGGAGAGGGAGAGGGAGAGAAAGAGAGAAGCAGAGGGGCAGAGAGAAAGAGAGAAGACGATCGTCGCCCCGGCCAGCCGCCGATCGTCGCCCCTCCCAGCCGCCGATCGTCGCCCCTCCCAGCCGCCGATCCGCCAATCGTCACCCAGCCCAGCCCCGCCCCGCCCCGCTGCAGCCTCCGACCGCCGTCGCCCTGCCTCCGCCTCCTCCTCCCCCGAATATTATGCCCCCTCCAGTCCTTCTCTTCCTCCTCCCTCTTTCCTCCTCTTCCTCCTCCTTCTTCTTCCTGGTCTTCGTTCTTCTTCTGGAAAAAAAAAAAAAAATCGAGTCATTCGGGCTCCCCGTTTTCGAGTTACGTAGCACGATCGTTATATTTTTACTGAATTTGAGAGTACTCCAAAAGAGTAATCGCCAAGACTACAACTTTGAGATTTAAATTTGCAGTTAATGTTATTATTATCAATTTCTTCTTTGGGGACTTGGTTCTTATTTAAGTCAAGTTTGGCTATCCTAAATAAGTACACACTTTTTATCTTTTTATTTTTTTATCTTTTTTCCATCACATCATCTCTCTACTTTTCTACACATCTTTTCATAAAAAGACAAAAAATACACTTATTTAGGTCATCCCAAACAACCCCTTACAATTTGGGTGGCATTTTAAAATCCTCTCTGTCTCTCTCTCTCTCTCTCTCTCACAGCTTTATGGAGCAAAAAATTTCAAAAAAAAAAAGGGTTTTGGTTTTCAAAAGTGGTAAAAAAAATAAAAATAAAAAAGAAGGTAATTTCCTCAGCAACAACGAAAGCATAAAAAACACTACGATTTCAAACACCAAAACAAAAACAAAATATATGAAGAAAACCCACAACTTTGGGGCTGGGACAATTCCAGAACTCGCCACATTGAAGAAGCAAACGATTGGGGGCAAATAAGTAGAGAGACTCTGAAGAATGTTTACAGAGCGAATAAAGTCTCTCAAGCAAAGTGAAAAACGAAATTTGAAGTGAAATTGAAACCGAAATCGAAATCCAAGTCCGCTTTTGTCGACGTGGGTTGTTTGTAAAGATCTCGATCTTTTGAACAACTTACTTACTACTACTGTTTAACTGTCCTCTTCTTCTCCAACTACTCTGCTCCATCTGCAAGCGCAAAGCTCCACTAGACTAGATGGATAAACCACTAACGACGACGTCGTTCGGTACTACACGTGCCGTGTACTACGCACTCTTTTGCTTTTTGTCCCCACGCGTTCCAACTGATGTGCTCGTGCATAAGGCCTTTTTGAAAATTTTAAGGTCTTACATTTCTGGCCCAAAATGATACAAATTCTAGACCATCCCATTAGTCGGCTTGGCTTTCTAATGCCCCAAACTCAAAACCCCAATTGGCCCACAATATGCACATATACATAGGTAGAAGATCTGAACCATTAATTTTTTTTTAGTAAGGTGCATGAATTCTGATAAATCAAACTAGTACTAATGCTTATCGGTTCAAAGCTTAATGTAAAGCTTCAAAATCAAAGCCAGTTTGAGTTAGTAAATTAATTAACACCAAAATTCAGTCCATTCAAATGGCTTCAAAATTAAAAAAAAGGCCATGCAACAAAAGTTTTAACTACCCATATTACTTTTTCAAATTCTCACTTGGGGAACCTCTTGCCTGCCCTATATAATTTTTATTTTTTATTTTATTGACGAAAATCAGTTGTTGGTTGTTAAATTAACGCCTATGAAAATTAATTTTTCCATCCTCGTAAAATAGCAAAATAAACAAATTAAATTATCAAAATCTAAACCCAAACTTTTCTTGAACTGTCGTCTACTTAATTTTGATTGGACTTATTCCCAATTGCAATATGTTGGCAACTTACTCAAAATTGGTGCAATTGTAACAATTTACTGCTCCACAATTTTAAAATAACAATGTTAGTGTTTCACAATAAGTCATTTCCCACTGCACTTAGGAATAATTTCACATGCTAATAGATTAACTACCATTTTGCTTCGTCGTCTTCTCACTCGAGAATGGTCTAACTCGGCTTTGTGTATTTCATCATTAAAGTAAACCAAACATCACTATCTCAAAAAAATAACAATAATAATTAAATAAATAAATGAGACATTGGTTAGTGTTTTTGTGACTTGCTGTGTTTACATTATATAACAATAAATAAATAAAAAGCATATTCCGTGGACGAAACTCTCACGCGGAATTTAGAAAAGAATTGATAATATATATATATATATAAAATACTATAGATGGATGGAATCAGAAATGTGGTAGTGTTAATGAATCACATTGCATTTATATAATTTCTTAATCAACATCAGTTGTACAACTCCAAAATGGTCGACAATTTCAAAAGTGCAAAGCTTAGTATTCAACCTAGACACTTGTTTAGTTCAAAAAACAAAAACAAAAAACTAGACACTTGTTAAATGTCCATTACCTAAGGAGGATGGTGAGATGAAATATTTTGTCACAATTGGACAATTTAATACAACTTTATTATTTCTTTTGTCTTAAAATAATGATCCTTTTTAGAGAATTTAATTTTTTTTGATAATACAATTATTATATTTTTAAAATATTAATTTTTCAAAATTACTTGTTGATAGAACATTTTTTAGAAATATCAATTGTCATAATCATACTTTTTGTGTTATTAATAAATTTAAAAGACGGACAAAACAATAAATTCATATTATTTTATTTCTTAATTTAAAAAAAAACTAATATTTTGAGATAATAAAAAATAGAATAAATAATTAATATTTTAAAACTGAGGGAGTAGTTGTTTGTATCTTTTGTTATTGTGAGAGTTTGCACAAAATGCCTTCTATCAAGTAAAAGTAATTTTAAAAAAATTAATTATTTAAAGTTGAGAAAAATTATTTTTAATTTTTAATTTATAAAAAAATTAACAGGTTAAATAATGCATAAATAATGTGTATCTAACAAAGAAAAAAAAAATAGCAAAAAAAAGAAAAATCAATGCCACATGGCCTTGTCGGCCCAGTAAGCTAGGTCAACTTCCCAAACAACTTCATATGACTAGCAAGCAACTCACATTTCAAATTTGTTGGGATTTGTGACCAGAATTAAAGTGTGTATCATAAGGTTGGCAAGTTGATATTTTTAAATAATTTTTTAAATAAAATTTTTAATATTATAAAGAAAACAGAAATTCACTTCTCTCTAGTTTGAAATTAGATTGGAGATGTATTGTTTAGTCCATTGAGCTTCATTTTGGATCTTATTTTGATAATTCAAACTATTTATGTTTAAAGATTCGTTGAGTATATCATTTCTATTTCTACAAAAAATTAAGTCAATCGGATAATGACAATCACATGTTTGAATCAGTTTTGTATAAAAAAAAATGTACGATGAGAAAATTAACAGTTCATATAAAATTGATCCGAACACGTGATTTTCGTTATCCGATCGACTTAATTTTGTATAGGGATAATATAATCGACGAATACTCAAATAGGACAATTCAGATTATCGAAACAAAATTAAAAAATAGATCCAACTGGTCGGACTGAACTGTCCAATTTTGGACTGCAAACAGTTCACATCTTAAAAAAAAAAACTGGCACCCATAATTTAAGTTTAATAGTAGATAATATGTCAGATTTTAATTTGTTATAAACTCCAGAGTGTGAATGGTAAGATTTAATTGTGGGTTCTACAAATTATCTTTAATTACCCAAGTTCCAAACAAAAGAAAATATTAATTAAATTAAATTAGAATTGATGGCAACATTTAATTAATTATTTATTTATTTTTAATAAAATCATATATATTTTTTATCTTTAAATCACGGGATTCACACAACTAAGATATCAATCCTCTCTAATTACAAATCTTTTTTTTTTTTTTTTTTTTCATTTCAAAGATAATGTCCTGACCTTCCACACACCACTCTTAGCCTCCGTTTGGGAAGTGGGTTGGCTTTTTGGCTTTTTAACTTTTTTGGCTATTTTAGCCTGGGCTAAAAAGTTTGGTTTGGGAAGAGCTCTTTGGCTTTTTGACTTTTTTGATTTTTTTTGTGAGAGAAGAGTGTAATGATTATGGGTTGGATGTGATGTTTTGTTTTTTGTGACTAAAATAGCTTATTTTGTCTTTTGTGACTAAAATAGCCAAAAAAGCCCACTTTAATTCTTCCCAAACGGACCCTTAAAGTGTGATTACTAAACCACTGAGCCACACTTAAATCCCAAACAAAAAAAGATTAAATTATACACGGCTTAGCGGTGAAATACTTTTTTTTTTTTTTTAAAAAGAGATCTCATTTAAATATATATTTTTTCCAGGTCTCTACAGAGTCTACAGACAGACATGGGCTAGTCTAGTGTTTTTTGAATGACATGGCATACATCATTTGTCAAACAATATCATATTGGCTGTGCTGCAGACCTCTAATTAGAGGTGCTGCAATGCAGCACTAGTGACCTGTCAAGGTAAATAAAAAATAAAAAAAAAATAGTGAAGTAAAGACAAAAAAAAAAAGACAGAAAAAGACAAATTAAAGGTGTTTTAGTGATCTTTTTTTAGAGGTATGAATCATTTTTGATATCATATATATCATCCATCTTCCCTTCTTCTCCTACGTATAATCCAAAAGCAAACAGGGGAGAGAAGAGAGACAGAGATGCCACCAACTGTGATCATAGCTTTGAAAGGCTACCCATGCACTGGCAAGACTAAATTGGCCGTGTCTCTGTCAAAGGCCTTAGAATGCGCTCTCATCCACCATGAAACCGTCTTCAATTGTATGGCAAAATTCCAAGATCCCCAACCCACGACACTGTCAGTCTCAACCGTTGCCGAAAAAGCCGAGCACCTCAACAACGTATCCTTCGAAGCTGTTTGTCGAATGGCTCTCACCCTACTTCGGCCGAAACGCCCCGTCATCATTGACACCTCCCTCTCTCAGCGATCTCATTTGGATCGCTTGCTGGAGGTATCTAACTCCACTAGAAGCCGCCTGATTATCATTGAGTGCATAGTCCTACATAAATACGAATGGAAAAATCGAATAGAAAGAAGAAAATCGGAAGCAGCAGCTGAAGCAACTGATGGCAGCGTCATCGTCGGTTGGTACAAGCCGAGGACATGGTACGATCTTGAAAAGCTGTTGGAAAGGTATGATTGGTGTGCACATGATGAAGAATATATCGGCAATCTAGCTGGTTTCTCAAAACTCGTAGTCAGCACCTCAAGCTGTAATAGGGCTGGAGAAGTTGTTATTATGAAGAAGAATGCTCAAGATTCCTCTGAACACACCCATTTAAGTGATGTTCTTGACTGGATTTGTGAAGAAAGTTGGAGACCCCTTGAAACCGGCAGCAGCAGCGAGAAGCTGCAGGGACAGGTTGAAGATGGCAACGTCGGTGGTGGTGGTGAGACTTTGAGGCATATAATAAAGCGAATCGGACATCCTTTAGGTGCCCACCTTCATAATCTAAGGTTGTCTAAAGAAAAAATTGATGGCGAAATTGCTTGCAGGAAGTGTCTACAACTCATAACTACACCTGTTCCAGAATACTACAGCTGTGTCGACTGTGACCTCTCCCTCCACAAATCTTGTGCCGAGCTATCCAACAACCACAGCAATGAACTCAAGCCACATGAACTCGGCCAACTTGTGGACCCAAAAACAGGCAAGTATTCTTTTCCGGAGAAACACAGCTGCCCTTTCCATTCCCATGCCGAGGAAGACGGAGACGGAGAGGGAATGGGATTCGTTGATGATTGTGCCGACTGCCTCTTCCACACCAGCCTGAGATGGGGTTTGTTCCCTGTTGTTCTTCACCACAGACTCCACAAAATGTATTTTTACATCATGCCTATTGCATCCGATACTGAATTTCTTTGTGACGCCTGCGGTGAAACTAGCAAGGAAGAGGTATATTACTTGTGCCGTGGTTGCAAAATTCAATTTCATGTGGGATGTGCCCTGTTACCATTCTGCTTTAAGCATGAAATTCATCGGCACCCTCTCCACCTTACCTTTTTGAACGAAGACGATGGTACCGACGAATACTACTGTGATGTTTGCGAGGATAACAGAAACCCAAGTCACATGATGTACTACTGTGAAGAATGTAATTTTACGTGTCACCTAAGCTGCATGACTTTTCCACAAGAGGAATAAATTTTCTCGCTCGTTGGATCCATGCAAGCAGAGAGAAGCCATTCCTTCTTTCCCTCTTAATTGTGTGCTGGAAGTAAGCTTGAGTTCAATTTATTTTTTTTCAATCTACTTTTGCTGTAGTAATGAATTTGCTTCAAATCTACCCTTTCTTTCGTTGCTTTTCTGGTACAGATGATGCTTGTGTTTAGTTTAAAGTGGGTGTACTGTATACATTTTGTAATGTTAGTTTTTAACATGTTTTATATATATATATATTAATTAATATTCTTATTAAAAAAAACTTATTAAAAGTATTAAAAAAACTGAATATAATTAATTGTCAGAAAAAATAATGATACTTAGTCATTAGCAAGTGTTTTAGTAAAAAATTTAGTGCGAACAGCATTTATTATACTTATGTTTGTGTTAAAAATAGAGATTTTTGGCCAAAAGTCCGTTTGATGGTGTGTTTTGGTATGGTAGTCCAAACTTTGATTTTTGATCGAATTAATTTGTTTTTTTTTATTAATGATCTACACGCATAGTCAAACAAAATAAATAACTCATACCATCAAAATAAAAACCTGTGATAGTTACATTATATTATACTATTTTAACACAATTATACTTTAAAGCTCCGTTAGTTTTCAGAAGTGGCGATGAATAAAATTGTTAGTGAAAAGATTGTTAGTGTGAGGATTGTTAGTGATGAGACTTGTTAGAAATTGGGTCGGGTTTAGAACCCATATCCGATTGGGTCGCTCATGGTGGCATGACCCAAAATCCATAAGGAGAGACTAGTCAAAGTGGACTCAGATTAACTTATCCTGATTAACCCACTATTTCCTCTTGAAGAGATAGAGTTGTAGATGGTTATAACTCTCCCACATAATATACCTATTATTTTTGGAAGAGTAAAATTTTAACCGTATAGGTAATGAGTATCTCTCTCTCTCTCCTACCCTCTCTATTCTTTCTCTCTCCATAGAAACACAGAATAGCCTTTATACTGTGAATAGTATGGGTAGTTCTTTAATAGTTTTATTCTATTGCTGGGAATTATTTGAAAATATCAATGGAGGCACGTGATTTGCCCACATAATCCATGGATTCGGTTTGAGCGTAAAAGGTATGCCCGAATCCACTTATTTTCGCTATGTATTATTTCTTATTTTTTTCCACATTGATATCAAAGCCAATGTTGGGTATTTTCGTATTATTTGTGCATGAATATATGTATAGATATGATTTGTGCATAAAATTGATGTTTTTCGAGCCATCTCTGATCATCCTGAATTTCGTTTATCACTACAACAAAATTGAATTTTTACGACTTCACATCAACGACATACAGTAAATACAAGCCGTAGTTTCTCACTTTTACGACTTACTTTTTTTTGCATGTCGTAAATAATTTTCCAACCATGATATGTCTATTGCGTAGGCTGTGAATGTTAATAACGATAATTTTTTTACGACTTTCAATTTTAGCCGTAAATAATAAAACTTTCTATGACGCGCATATAGCATGCCATTAATACATCAACTATACACAACACGCGCTGTTAAAAATATTGAACATTTCATGAAGCACAAAAAGCCAGCCATTAAAAATTGCACTTTCCATAACTCACAAAAAATCAGCCGTTTAAAATATTGCACTTCCCATAACACACAATTATTGTCATGAAAGGTACTACTAAAAAAAAAGCGCCAAATGAAAATTAATTAGCGCTAAAACAAAAAAAAATACAAAACTTTCACCCATATTAAAATTAAAAATTTTAAAGTAAGAAATTTTCATCTCTTTGTATAGACTATCTCGCTCCATATTCATCCCTCATCACCACCGACCTCTTTTACTCACCGACCTCTTTTACTCTCCTACCCTAAACCTTTCTCTCACTCACACTCAGTGATTGACCTTTCTCTCCCTTTTCTCCAACCGTCTTCACTGACCTCATAACTAGCGCACACCTCTAACAATTTTGGTTTTTCTAATCGCCGCTTCGGTTGCTCCTGGTGAGTGGAAAAAGAGAGAAGTGACAATGGAATGAAACAAAAGAATGAGAGAGAGTGAAGATTGGAAGGCGGTGTGTTTAGAGTTACTCCACCGTAGCATGTATTCATACTACATATGCTTGGCAACCGAGTAATGAGGTGAGAGAATAGATCATTGCTTCCTCACCGTGTGAGTCTTACATGTCATTATTGATATGACTTTCACTTTTGTACTCTTTTGTGACCTTTGATTATGTCATAAGGTAAGGGGTTGATGTTCTACTACTTTGATAATTTGCCCGCGGATGTATGATTCGACCTTAAGGGATATCACTGGAAAAATGGCCAATTCTAAACTAAATGACATGAGAACGAAAGGAAGATCATCTAATATTACACCTCTGTTGTATATTCACTGTCGACAACTCACATTGCTCTGTATAAGAGGCAGCTTCAGTGTGAATATATTGCATGATATGAGAGGGTCAAGCATGCTCTATGAGGGATTAGAGATGTTTTTTGGACCGGTGTAATTAGATGGGTCTGGGGTATATGAGACACTATTTTTATTTTCGGACTGATGTCTCTATGCTGGCTCTTTTTGAGTTTCTAGTGTAGAGCTTCCACATGCAGGTGTTCTCAGCGGTTGCACGATTCATTGCTAGTATGATTGTATTTGATAGATAGATTGAGATAAAGGAAGCACGGTGTCATGCCAACTCATGTTTGAGTGAGAGATGTTAGAAATTGGGTTCGGTTTAGAACCCATACCCGATTAGGTCTCCTTTGGTAGCATGACCCATAAGAAGAGACCCAGTCAAAATAGACTTGGATTAACTTATTCTAAGGATAAGTGTGATTTTAACCCACTATCTCATCTCTTGAAGAGATAGAGTTATGGGTGGTTATAACTCTCCTACATAATATACATATTATTTTTGGGAGAGTAAGATTTTAACATATAGGTAATGAGTATCTTTTTCTCTCTCCTACACACTCTATTCTTTCTCTCTCCATAGAAATACATAATAGTCTTTATATTATGAATAGTATGGGTAGTTCTCTAGTAGTTCTATTCCATTGCTGAAAATTGTTTGAAAACATCAATGGAGACACGTGATTCACCCACATGATCCATAGATTCGGTTTGAGCGTAAAAGGTAGGTATGCCCAAATCCTTTTATTTCTGCCGTATATTATGTCTTATTTTTTCCTACAAGACAAACAAAATTTATATTTGTTTATGATATTTTTACTAAGGGGATTAACTATATAAAATACCACAAACACTCTTTAATGTTTTTTATATATTTTAATATTAAAAATTATATTTTATAAATATATTATTATATTAAATTATTTTTATATAAAATAAATATGAAATAATGAGAGAGCAAAAAAAAAAATTAAACAATTCAGTCCATAGTTTTTCCAAAATGAGCCGATGGTTTTGAAACAATTTAGCCTCTTTTGGAAGACCAGAAAAAGTTAAAAGTTAATTTTCAACTTATTTTGAGTCACATTACTTTTTTTTACTTTTTTACATATTTAAAAAAAAAAAATCAAAATATTAACTTTTAATCAAGTTCACGAAATAAACCTTTAAAAGGATGTGCATTTCAAAGTGAATCTTGTTTTGATAATTATTAACTGTTGACGTATTATTTAAGAATCCACACTAATGAAGGCATCGCACCTATAGGCTACACCGTATCCATGTGTTAACAACCACCAATGAAGACAACCACCAATGAAGACGCACCCAGCTGCATTACCAAACATTAAAATAAATAAATACTATGAATTTTGTCACTACTCAATGAGGCCAAAAAAAAAAAGCCACACGAGTCTTATAATAAATTAAAACTTTAATTTTTAATTTTAATCTTTTTAAATATTTATTTTTAATTTATTTTTAATCTTAATTATTTATCTATTATTGACAAAAAATAATATTTTAATCATTAAACAAACTTAAATTGAATATAATGATTAAAATATTTAAATGTTTTAAATTAAAAATAAATTGAAATTGAAAAAATTAAAAATTTAAGATTTATCAAATCTTATAGTTTTTATTGTAATTTTTCTATAAAAAAAAAATCAAATTAATATTAAAAAGTTTCGTTTGGAAACTAAATACTTTAGGTAAAAAGTTAATATGAATTGTTATACCATTCCTTTTATTTATTTTTTATTTTTTTGCATATTTTTTTATAAAAAAATTAAAAAAATTCTTTAAATAGTTTATTTTCAAACTAGACTTCAAGTTTCAGTGATGAATTTTGTTTGAGATGTTTTAGAACCCAACTTTCTTTATACTGAAAATTTAATTTTAAATTTCGGTGGTGTTATATAAATTAATTAGTGTAGTGTTATATAAATTAATTAGTGTACTAATTACTGTACTAACACTAGTTACGACATTATTATTGAGATCACGCATTATATAAATTATAAATACTAAAAATTTCTTAAATTATATCACATTGTCAATTGATACACTAGTTAATACACGTGTTATTCTTTAAATTTTTCTCCAGCCCATGGTTGGTAGGATTGGGTTAAACAATTCAGCCCATAGCTTTTCCAAAACCAGCCGATGGTTTTGAAAAGTTTGAAAGGTGTGCTTTTTGCATTTCAAAGTGAATGATGTTTTGATAATTATTAACTGTAGACGTATTATTTTAAGAATCTACACTAAGGCATCGCACCTACAGGCTACAACGTACCCATGTGTTAAGTATCACCAATGAAGGTACACCCAGCAACATTACAAACCATAATAATAAATAAATACTAAGAATTTGAATTTTGCACTACTCAATTGGGCCAACCTTAAGAAAACAAAAGAAAAAAAAGAATTATATTGTGAAAAATTTAATAAATAAATACTATGAATTTTGTCATTACTCAATGGAGCCAACCTTACTAAGAAAATAAAAGAAAAAAAGACTTATGTTGTGAAAAATTTAATAAATAAATATAACGAATTCTGTCACTACTTAGTATTGCCAACCTTACTAAGAAAACAAAAGAAAAAAAAGACTGGAAGATTTAATAAATAAATATACTCCGTGGGGCCAACTTTACTAAGAAAACAAAAGAAAAAAAGACTTACTTTGTGGAAGATAATAAATAAATCACTACAAAAAAATTACTTTTTTACGACGGTAATACCAAAAACGCCGTCTCAAAAGGTTTTTTGCGACGGTAACTGGCTTTTTGCGACAGCAAGTGAGGGGTCGCAACAAAGGGGGTTGCAAAAGGGTTTTAGCGACGGCATAACGCCGTCGCCTTTTTTTTGCGACGGCAAAAATGCCTTTTTGTGACGGAAAAATTCTGTCACCATTAACGCGTGAAAATCTGAGTTTTTTTTAGACGACACTGTGTTGCTGTCGCTAAAAGGGTTATTTGAGACAGAACCTAATGCCATCGCTAAAGTACTATTGGCGACGGCAATAACACCGTCGCTAAAGGTCTTCCTTTTCAACCAATTCCCCTATCTTTTGCGACAGCATTACTGCCGTCGCAAAAAAACCCTGGCTCCATTTCTTTTTGAAACGGTGTGTGTGGTGCCGTCTCAAAAAAAAACTGTAATAAAATTATTAAAAATATGAAAATAACCTGTATTAAATGAAAAATAACAAAAAAAAAAAAACGATAATTACATAATAATATAAATACATACATAAACAAAAGTTGGCACATAATGAAAATTCATAATGTTGTTCCATTCATAACAATCTATAAATAAAAATTCATAACAATAAAAATTATCCCACTACACAATGTTGCATAATACATACATAATGTTGTTCACAAATCTAAAAAACGTAAATTAAAAATAAAAGTTTTCGTCATGATTCTTCCGTGGGTTAAAAAAACAAAAGTTGGTTATAATCTTTACACATCCACATTCCAAGAGAAGCAAACCGCTACTCAGGAAATATCTGAAAATAACAAAATAAAAATAATTAATGACAATATAATTGTGTTAATATTTTAATTACAGAAAAACATAAAAAATTAACTACTATATAATTACAAAGATAGTTTAGTAAATAATTTTGGCTAGACAGAAATTCGATCCTAACTCCCAAACCGAAAACTCAATTGGAGTCCCGTTTTCTCCCACAAGTCTCTCGTGCCTAGGCGGTCGTGTGTGTCAAGTTTCGTGCTAAACCGACGTCGTTTGGTGATTTTTGGGAGTCAACATCTCAAATTCAAGTTTATTAAGGAACTAGTTTGCCTAAATCGAAATCCGGCTCTAACTCTCAAACCGGGAACCCGATTGGAGTCTCGTCTTCTCCCACAAGTCTCTCGTGCCTAGGCAGTCGTGTGCGCCAAGTTTCGTACTAAACTGACGCCGTTTGGTGATTTTGGGGCGTCAACACCTCAAATTCAAGTTTCTTAAGGAACTAATTTGCCTAGACCGAAATCCGACTCTAACTCCCAAACCGAGAACCCGATTCGAGCCCTGTAACGCACTCAAAAAAATAACATTAACCCATCCATATAGAGACATGCATTGATACATAAAAGGTCCACATTCATCTATTCATCAGAGTATTTCATTACAATAGTATTACATATTTACAACCAAAGCAAATGCCCTACGAGCTTACAGCTTTCCAAGTTAACATTGGTTACAAAAGAGAGTGTTAACTCAATTACACATTAAGTCCTTGGCTTGAATCTATATGTAATACAATCAAGGAAAATAAGACAACAAAAGTATGTCCGCCTCTAGCCTCCCAAGCTATGTCCTTAGAGGTGGCATGCTACCTGTACCTGAAAATGATGTTCCATATAGGGTGAGCCACAGCCCAATAGAAATATACTAAACCAACTATGAACAATGCCTAAAAGATTAGCAACTGATAGATGGTCAACACTTACACTTCCATTTACATCTTATTACAATTCCATGACAGTCAAGTCTATGTTACAATTCACTTTCCATTTCTTATTCAACTTTGAGTTTGAAAACAAGGCTCAGTACTCTGGCCAAAACATTTGATGAGATTATAGTTCATCACTAGAACACTTTCGAAATTCAAGGTGGATACACATTTTGGTGTTGTATCAATAACACATAGACCACTTCCATACCTCACAAACGATGGTGATATACATTTTAGTGCTATATCAAATCAAACAAACATTTCAATGGATAAGCATATGAGCCATATCACACTATCACAGATAAGCATATGAGCTATATCAACACTTCAACAGATAAGCATATGAGCTATATCAACATTCCAATAGATAAGCATATGAGCTATATCACACTACAATGGGAGAGCATATGAGCTGCATCCCTGGGTCCATCCCCCATCTTCCCTTAACCATTAACCGGTTTAGAGGTACATCCCCCATCTTCCCCTAAACCGTGGAGTACATCCCACATCTCCTCCCATACACAAGCAATACATATAAACACAAAATCATATACGCAATCAATCAATACATAAAGTTAATGTATTCTATCAACCGTCTACACAGAATGCATATAAACACATTGGTCATATACATAACCAGTCAATACATAAAGTTAATGTATTCTATCAACCGTCATACTCTATGACATATCCAATTGATTAGTTTTAGTTTGCCTAATCATCATGCATTGTCTACAACAATCAATACTACCCTCCACCGGTAGCCCAAAGCAATTATTTCTAAACAGGAAATAAATGCACAAATGGATAATATATCAACATTTCAATTAGGTGGGCAATAAATGATTTAACTACACCCTTTAGTCCCATACATTCCCAATTTCAACATTTCCAATTCAATTCCTCATTTCCTTTAATTAATTATATACATTAATTAATTAAAACAATTAGGGTAAATTCCCTTAATTAACAAAACAATTCTAAGGTTCCATTTTCATCCACAATCCATCATCCATCGCATTTTTTTATACCAAACTTGCATAGAGGTTTATTTCAAACAAAACCCCAACTTTTGTAAAATTACACAAAAGGCCCAAACTTTCTCAAATTTACCCAACAATACCCAACATATCAAAATGCTAAAATCTAAAGACAAAATCCATAAGGAGGAGTAGGATATCCCTACCTCAAATGGTGACACCCAACCAAGAAGATGAAGAAAACGAAAATGCTCCAAATCACAAATTTTTCGGATCAAAAGATAGCCCTCGACGATCAATAACTTTTTTGTAAAGGCCAAAGGTGAGCAAATCACTCCTACTAGATCAATACTTAGAAAGAAGGTAAAGCTCTAGAGTGAGAAGCTCAACAGTGGGGTTTTTGGAAAAGTAAGAGAGAGAAGAGATGTGAAAAAGTGATTTGAAAAAGTCAAAACACGGAGCTTTAACCCAGTCTCCCCGCTCGAGCGGCACTCACAGACTCCCGCTCGAGCGGCGGATGCACACTCTCAGAACTTATGCAGACAGGTCCCCCGCTCGAGCGCCCAACTTCCCGCTCAAGCATCACACACAAACTCCCGCTCGAGCGGCCAATCCCCCGCTCGAGCGTCCAACACTGCAGACGAAAAACTGGATAGGTGATTTCCCCGCTCGAGCGCCAAAACCCCTGCTCGAGCGGAGAGGCCAAATTCTGGGCAACTTTTCTAGGTTTCTCAACACAACCAACCTATTCCCAACTTGCCCAAAACAAACCAAAACTCAAAAAAAATACAGAGTAGAGAATAGAGATAAGAGTATGACAACAACACATTTACGGAACCGAGTCCGGATACGACAAATAAAGAAAAGGTAGACCCGAATCGCTATAAGCCCCGTCTTCTCTCACAAGTCTCTCATGCCTAGGCGGTCGTGTGTGCCAAGTTTCGTGCTAAACCGGCGTTGTTTGATGATTTTGGGGCGTTAACACCTCGAATTCAAGTTTCTTAAGGAACTAGTTTGCCTAAAGTGAAATCCGGCTCTAACTCCCAATCCGGGAACCCGATTCGAGTCCCGTCTTCTCCCACAACTCTCTCATGCCTAGGTCGTCGTGTGTGCCAAGTTTCGTGCTAAACCGACGCCGTTTGGTGATTTTGGGGCGTCAATACCTCGAATTCAAGTTTCTTAAGGAATTAGTTTGCCTAGACCGAAATTCGGCTCTAACTCCCAAACCAGGAACCCGATTGGAGTCCCGTCTTCTCCAACAAATCTCTCGTGCCTAGGCGGTCGTGTGTGCCAAGTTTCGTGCTAAACCGATGCCGTTTGGTGATTTTGGGGCGTCAACACCTCGAAATCAAGTTTTTTAAGGAACTAGTTTGCCTAGACCGAAATCCGACTCTAACTCCCAAACCGAGAACCCGATTGGAGTCTCGTCTTCTTCCACAAGTCTCTCGTGCCTAGGCGGTCGTGTGTGCCAAGTTTCATGCTAAACCGACGCCATTTGGTGATTTTGGGGCGTTAACACCTTGAATTCAAGTTTCTTAAGGAACTAGTTTGCCTAAAGTGAAATCCGGCTCTGACTCCCAATTCGGGAACCCAATTCGAGCCCCGTCTTCTTCTACAAGTCTCTCGTGCCTAGGCGGTCGTATGTGCCAAGTTTCGTGCTAAACCGACGCCATTTGGTGATTTTGGGGTGTTAACACCTCGAATTCAAGTTTCTTAAGGAACTAGTTTGCCTAAAGTGAAATCCGGCTCTAACTCCCAATCCGGGAACCCAATTCGAGCCCCGTCTTCTCCCATAAGTCTCTCGTGCCTAGGCGGTCATGTGTGCCAAGTTTCATGCTAAACCAACGCTGTTTGGTGATTTTGGGGCGTGAACATCTCGAATTCAAGTTTCTTAAGGAATTAGTTTGCCTAGACCGAAATCCGACTCTAACTCCCAAACCGGGAACCTGATTCGAGCCTCGTCTTCTCCCACAAGTCTCTCGTGCCTAGGCGGTCATGTGTGCCAAGTTTCGTGCTAAACCGACACCGTTTGGTGATTTTGGGGCGTTAACACCTCGAATTCAAGTTTCTTAAGGAACTAGTTTGCCTAAAGTGAAATCCGACTCTAACTCCCAATCCGGGAACCCGATTCGAGTCCCGTCTTCTCCCACAACTCTCTCGTGCCTAGGCGGTCATGTGTGCCAAGTTTCGTGCTAAACCGACATCGTTTGGTGATTTTGGGGCGTCAACATCTCGAATTCAAATTTCTTAAGAAACTAACATGACCTGCGAGATACAATAACAATAAACAATATGCAATGATAATAAACAAATGCAAATTTAAATAATGTGAATACAAATCGAATTCTTATACCTTAGGTGGGCTGTAAAGAAGTCGAAGGGTCTGCAAAATACAATGAGAATAAACAAGTTATATATAATGAGAATAAATAAATGTATGTTTAAATAATTTTCATACAAATCAAAGCAAATTTATATACCCGCGGATGGCTCATAAGCTGATGACTCTAGTCGGGATGATAGCTGCTGTGGTGCCACTGATGGTGGATGCACCGATGGTAGGCGTGGAGGCTGAGTACATGGTAGCTGCTGTGGTGCCACTGATGGTGGTCGATGCGGTAGGACTAATGGCCCCTCTGATGGTGGTCGCTGGGATGCCTCCTCTAATGATGGTGCCAGTAATAATGGTCGCTGCGATGGCTGGTCAGATGGTGGTGGCACTAATGGCCCCTCTGATTGTGGCCAATGTGATGCCTCCTCTGATGGTGGTGCTACTGATGTCCTGTTATGTACCACATCGGACATCATGCGCCGAGGGATGATCAGACTTCCTCTTCCTTCCCATAATAATCTGTAAGCAATATAACATTAATTGACATTAGAAACATAGACAATGGTTTTATCATCAACTATAATATGATATTAATTGAACTAATACAATTACAAAGAAAAAGTAAATTAAGAAATTGATGATTAACTACAACCTTGGCCTTAATTGAATGATTACTGATGTTGATTAAATATCAGCCTATTTGAATATCAACTGTTTCCTCTTCTGCGGCTTCCCTCACCCAACCAACTTCTTCATCACGAAGCATTATATTTTCTTCCAATTGTTGGCTCATATATGGCTGGATTTGTGGATCAATCGAACTCATATCAAATAAACCTCTTTGAGATATCTTCACCGCCACTTGCCAGTCTGGTTGTAACGGGTCTGCAACATACCAAACTTGCTCTGCTTAGGACGCCAAGATGAAAGGTTCATTGATAATTCGATCATCTCGATACAACAAATGATTGAAGTTCACCAACGTGAAATTGAAGACATCTTCTTTCTTTCCGTGAATGTTGTCAATCCAATCACACTTAAACAACACATGTTTCTTCTCATTGGAATATTGAATCTCAACAATATCTGTCAATTGTCCATAATAGTATACAGACCCCACACGAGGATTCTTGTCTTTCCAACTAGCATAACTTATGGTATCTGCCTTCAAAGTTACACCACAATTTTGTGTGGCTCGACGATCATCCATGGCCTTTACTCGATACCGAAACCCATTCAGTATATACCCGTTGAACCTCCTTGCCAGGTTATGAGGACCATTTGCTAATAGAATAATCTCTTCAGAAAATATGACATCAGTAGTCCTTCGCAAAGTTTGGACCTATTTTAAACAAAAATGTAAAATTTAAAATGTAGTTCGACTTAAGTAACTAGAATCTGTAGACTTAAATACATACATGTTCCTTGAACCAAATGTGAAAAGTTTCAAAATATTCACGCCGAAGCTGATGATCGTCGACATGAGGCATTTTGAGCTTAAGTACTTCAAGGTGTTTGCTGTGTAGATTGAAAATTTATCAATACAAAAAATTTGGCTCAAAATTTAATAAAACATAATAAAATATTGAGCAAGTGATTTAACTTACTTTATGAATGGTTGAACCGCGCTTGTATTGAATAAGATATACCGATGAGCTTGTACCCAATAAGTATTATCAAGATAAAAGCTTGTGTTTTCACCAATAGCATGACCCAAATTATCATCACCACTATAGTTCCTCACGGGTCGACTAGATTTGGTTTCCACATCATTGAGATATTGTGCACAAAAATTCATGCATTCTTCCATAAGATATCCTTTAACAATTGATCCTTCAGGATGAGCTCTATTACGCACGTATTGCTTCAAAGTAAGAAAATACCTCTCAATTGGATACATCCATTGAAACTGAATCACTCCATCCAATAATGCTTCATCAGGTAGATGTCTAGGCAAGTGCTCCATTATATCAAAAAAAGTCGAAGGAAATATTTTCTCTAGATGACAAAGTGTTACAGTGATACGATCTTGAATATATTGCAAATCCGTCACACGATTCACTTTGGAACACAATTGTCTAAAGAAATTGCTCAATTCAATCAAGGGTTCAATTACATTCTTCGATAACGATCTTCGAATAGCCAATGGAATAAGTTGTTGCATCATAATATGACTATCGTGACTCTTAAGACCCCCAATACTTCATCATGTGAACGCACAAGACGTGATATATTGGATGAATACCCGTCGGGAACTCTTACTTCCTTCAACACTTTCAAAAACAAATCTTTCTCATCCTTGGTCATCGTGAATTGCGCTGGTGGTAAATAGGCTTTATTCAACCCTCTTAACTGGAAATGTAGGGGTTTTCTAATATTTATATCTTGTAAATCGCACCGAGCATTAACACCATCCTTCGATTTTCCTGCAACCCCTAATATTGTCCACAACACATTGTCACAAACATTCTTCTCTATATGCATCACATCGAGGTTGTGTCTTATTAGATTGTGCTCCCAATATGGCAGCTCATAAAAGATACTCTTTTTCTTCCAACTATGGGTGCGATGTCCAGCTTTGTCCTTCTCTACTTGTCTCCTATGCCTCTCCTTAAGGTCATCCCTTTTGTATTGGGTTAAAATACCCTCAGATTCTAATTGTAGCAACATCTCAGTTCCAAACAACAGTTTTGGCTTGAGTCTAACTTCCCGACTACCATCAAATGATACTTTATTCTTCCGGAATTTATGGCCACTAGGTAAAAATCTGCGATGACCCAAGTATGATTGTTTCCTACTATGTTTCAACCAACACGATGTAGTTTCCTTATTGCAACAAGGACATGCATATTCGCCTTTAGTGCTCCATCCTGACAAATTTGCGTATGCAGGAAAATCACTAATTGTCTAAAGTAAAGCTGCATGCATTTGAAAATTTTGATTTGTTGATGCATCAAATGTTGACACACCCTCATTCCATAGTTCTTTCAACTCCTCAATGAACGGTTGCATATACACATCAATCTTGTCACCAGGTCCTTTCGGGCCGTCAATAAGCACGGATAAAATTAGAAATGGTTCCTTCATGCACATCCATAGTGGCAAGTTGTATGGAATGAGCATAACAGGCCAAGTGCTATGAACTATGTTCATCGTCCTGAATGGGTTAAAACCATCAGATGCTAAGCCAAGCCTTACACTTCGGCAATCATTACTTAAGTCAATATTCCGACGGTCAAAATCTTTCCATGCAAGGGAGTCAACAGGATGCCTAAAGACACCATCATCAGTTCGTTCCTCTGCATGCCATCTCATTAACTTGGCCGTCTTGGATGACATAAACAACCTCTGCAACCTTGACTTTAAAGGAAAATACCTCATCTGTTTTGCAGCTATTCGTTTGCCTCCTTTGTTAGGACCATTTGAACCACCATCACCATTTAATTTCCATCTAGAACTGTTGCATATGACACATTTATCAAGATTGGCGTCCTCGTTTCGAAACGACATGCAACTGTTGAGATATGCATCCCACGTCTCATACGTGAAGCCCAAATCTGTTGTGACCTTTTGAGCTTTATAATATGAGTCCAAGAGTTTCACACCCAACGGGAACGCCTCATTCAATAACTCAAGCAACATGTCAACAGACTTGTCTGCCCACTGATTAAGCACCTTCAAATGTAGAAGTCGAACGATGAATGACAAAGATGTGAACTCCTGACAACCCGGATACAATTCACTTTGTGCATCTTGAAGAAGTTTGAAATATTTTGCAGTCTCTGCATTTGGACCGAGCTGGGGTTCAGATGCATGGAGATCAGGCCCTTGTGGTTCATTACCCTCAACACTTGTACCGGCATGTGGATTTCCCATAGCCCCTTGTATCATTCCAATCATATCATCCCCAATGTCTAAATTAGCTAATGTTTCATTCTCTCGATTACCATGCAGAGATACGTAAGATTCCCTATGATTAATCCAATGTTTGTATTTTTTTAAAAAAACCATTCAAAATCAGATGCTCCCGTACACCCTCTCGTACAAGATGGTATCGATTCTCACACTTCCTACACTGACAACTAATCATCGAACCTTCAACCCTATTGGTGTAGGCAAACACAAGAAATTCATCAATCCCATTAATGTATTTGCTTGACATCCTATTTGGCAAATCAATCCAACTCTTATCCATCATCTATACACATCCACAAAAATATCTCATCAAAGTAACTCTAAATATAATACCTACGTATTCATGTACCATGATACCTATCCGTCCAATTTCTCTCAAATAGGTAGGTGGTCTTATCCCAGTTAGTTATTTACCGATTTGATGAGAGAACATAAAAAATGAAATACTAATACAACAACACGTGAGACAAAAAAATGTTGCAAAACACAAAGTAACATACTTTCATTATAAATTCAAAATTTATTTAAGGGAACTTTTCAAACTTAAAATGATATTGTAATCACAAATTATTAATTTTAAAATTTAATAATTATAGGGACACTAACAAACATACTAACTAGATATTATTAGATAAACTGTATGTTAAGTATTGAAATCTATATACATATCTTGAGTTTTGATCAATCCTAGAAACTTCTAAAATTAATGACCGAATAAATCTCCATGTGAGATATTTGATAAAACTTTTGGTAATGAAATCAATAGAGTCGATGGTGTTATTAATGGTAATTTCTTCTCAAAACTATTTTTTGTTTTTTGGAAATGTTACACAATATATAAGTTGCAATTTTTAGTTCAATTCAATGCCTCCATGAAAATTGTCAAGAAAATACTTGAAGCAAGAATATGACTGTCTGCACGTGTGGTCCTCAAAAGAAGTTTCCTTGATGGGGGATATATGGACCTGTCCTATTGCCCTGGTTTTGAAGGAATAAACACTTGAGAATCCTGACTCCACATTTTTTTCTTCTTTCTTATCCTCAGAAAGGCCAAAATGGTGAAGTGTTATGTGTAGATACAAACATCACCACCCAAATTGAGTACAGATGATGAGAATTAAGTGTGTGCTTCTCTATCAATAGATTTCCCCACACTAAAGCTTGTATTAGATTGTCAAAGCAAGCATGCTTCTATACAAAAAAAAAATCTACAGTAATAAGACAAAGTGTTAGTGAAAGGTGACAAAATTGCAATAAATTTTGAAAGAGAAGGGGCATATATGGGTGGTTTTTTGATCATTGCCTTAAGTATTAATTAATAAAAAAATTAGTATATGGTTTCTTATTAGATTTTTTTGTTATTAGAAAAATAATAATGGGTCTCATATATATTTATTAATGGGGTCATATTACATGACTTATTTAGTTCATTTGAAATCCATAAAGAAAATTTTAAAATATTCTTATTATTGTATGTGCTAATTTTCAAAAGTCTAATAAGATTAAATATCATTCTCACTTTTAACTTGACATCTAAAAAAATCTTAAGTCGTTTAAGAAACTTAGGTAAGGGATATGTTTCGCTGTTTGTGATATATAACAACATTCTTAATTAATTCATGAATCTTCCTAAGAAGTGCGCTTAAAAAAAAAGAATTTTCACCAAACTCTTTTGATCTTTTTATTTATTTATTTTGGGCCACACAATACGACGTTAGGATGTTAATACCTTTTTATTCACTCCCAAACATAGTTTTCAGCTCAATTCAATTACTAACAATGAACTAGAGTCGTAACAAAAAATTTAGGTGTATAAAAGGAATCGAACACAAAATGTACAGATGTGAGATAAAATATTCACAACTATAGACGAGAACGTATTTTCGACTATAATAAATTTTGTTTCACATCCATATATTCTGTATCACATTTTCTCTGTGCACTTTTCACAACTGAAGTCCAAGTATTTGCCCCTTAATTTAGGGAAACGTTAGGGATTATGAAAATTTTGTCATGAAAATGATCATAAAAAATTTATGATCCTTGGATTACCTCGATTAGTGTGTGGTGCTTTATTCTAAGTGTAATTTAAGGGTCACAAAACTTTCATGATACCTAGCATTGTTGTTTAATTTATATTGTTATGGGCTGTGTATAGGGATTCCATTACGAAAATCTTTGGCAATTAATGCTTACACAAATACACATGCAGCTCTCTTAAACTAATCACATATTAATCTAATCATACATTAAAAATGGCACAGATCAAGGTCAACTGTCTCAATTACTCAATGGAAAAAATAAATGGTGTAGACATTTTGTAGAATCAAGAAATAAAAAATTAAAAAAATGTGGCTCTCAATGTTTTGCACCTTTCAAAGAATCAAGAAATAAATTTAAAAATTATCCAATTTTCTAGAAAAATTTCTCTTCATTCTGTGTGTATACTCTTCAATAATTCACTGACTAGGATTATTAACCAACTACAACACATTTAAATAATTTGACACTAATATATTTTACACTAAATTTATACTAAATAATTTACACTAATCATATATATTCATGTATATATATATATTTTTTTTTTGAACAGCTAATACATATATATACACACACACACACAGAGCATACGCTGAGTGAGAAAGCCGTCGCCGCACCACCGCTAGCCGTCATCAACAACGATTGAGCCTGCTCGCCGTTCGTCACTCGTCCTTATCAACCAGCCGTTCGTCGCTTGTTTAGAGATTTTGGGGAAAAAAAATATGTTTCAAAGATTTAGGGATTTCGATCCAAATGATCAAGCGCCAAACAATGGGGAGAGCGGGGCAAATTTTTTTTATTACTTTTTGCGACGGTACATTTTACACCGTCGCAAATGATAAATAATTATAGACAAACCGACGCCGTTTTGATAAAGGTTTTTTTGTGAGGGACATTTGCCATCACAAATTGTTCACTATTTGCGACAGCAAACTTATGCCGTCTCAAAACATTTCTTTTTTGCGACGGTAAAAAACGTCGTTACTAATGCTTCCGTATTTATCACACTTCCCGTGTAGGTTTATTACCGACGGTAAGAACGCCGTCGCTAAAGCTCTTTATTTGCAACGGTTTAATCTGCCGTCGCAAAAGATCTTTTTTTGCTACGGGGAACGCGCCGTCGCAAAAGCTTCCATGTTTTATACTCCCTTTTTTTGTAGTGAATCAACAATGATTCAGACCACTAATTCTGGTGCTCTAATGGAGCACTAATGACATGACAATGAACAAAAAAAATAAAATAAAAATAAGTCAAGACCAAAACATCACATCACTATGGTGGAGCTTACTGCTAACTCATTAGAGCTACCTTTAGAGCTCAAAAATTAAAATTGTAAAGCATTTTTCATAAATAAATATACTAGGGGGGCCAACCATACTAAGAAAACAAATGAAAAAAAAAACTTATGCGTCGGAAGATTTTAATAAGTAAATATACTCAGTGGGGCCAACCTTACGAAAACAAAAGAAAAAAAAAAGACTAAACATTGTGGAAGATTTAGGCCTTGTTTGGAAAGACTAAATAAGTGCACTTTTTATCTTTTTTGACTAAAAAATTGAGGTTGAAAATATGGATGTTTAGGTTAACTTTTTGACTTTTTATGGAAAAATGTGTAATAAAAAATTGTGAAAATTGATTTTTAGAGGAAAATTTGAATTGGGAGTTGTGCAGCCGTAATTGTTGACTTTTGGTGAATAGTGTTAACTTTTTAACTTTTTGAGTAACTTTTTGACTTTTTGACTTTTTTGAAAGATCCCAAACAAGGCCTTAATAAATAAATACTAGAATTTTGTCACTACTCAGTGGGGCCAACGTTACTAAGAAAACAAAAGAAAAGGACGACAAAGAGTGAAATGTAAATAAAGTATATGTAAGATTTGTTTGGTTTAATTTTAAAATTATGATTTAAGTATAAATTATGTTTTGAGTTTTAAATTTTTGAATTATGATTTGAAAAGAGAAAATTTGTTTGGTTATGAGTTTTGAAAATAATTTTGAAATAAATTATAATTTTTTTTGATTGATTGATGTATAAAATATGAGAGAATATGAAAGGATAGATGAGAAACAAAAATTGATTGATTAGTTTATTAATAATAATATAAAAAAAGAGAAAAGAAGAATTTTGAAAGTATAATTTTGAATTATATTTTAAAAATATATTTAATTAACATGTTTCATCTAAATTATAATTAAAAATATAATAAAATTTTAAAAAATAAACCACACACCACTTTATATTTCACTTAATTTCACATATATTTTTTTGCTTTTCACTTTTAAATTCTTTCACAAGACTCCTAACCAAACAAAGCGAGTAAAAGTCCCGAGATAACAACTTGCTCACATCGCAACTATACAACCCAGTTGTGAAGCAGTTTCTATTCACTTTTAACTCTCTCCATTTCAAAATGCGACATGAAAATAATTTTTCAAGGATTAAATTGTGAGTGCAAATTAGGAATTACAAGGGAGGGTCATCAAACTGAGTGAGAGAGAGAGAGAGAGAGAGAGAGAGAGAGAGAGAGATGGACCAAAAAATCATAGTAGCAATGAAGGGTCATCCTTGCACAGGGAAGAGCACTTTGGCTGAGTTCATAGCAGATGAGCTCAAATGCATTCCTATCAAGCTAGATGATGTCCGCAGCTGCATCACAATGATTCAACAACAACAGCCCTTAGAGGATGCAGAAGAAACCCTCAACAACTTATCCTTTGAAATCATTTGCCAAACTGCTTTAACCCAGCTTCGTTCAGGGCTCTCTGTCGTCCTGGACTCACCACTCTTGCATCGTGCCCATCTAGATCGTTTACTTGAGCTGTCAACTTCTACCAACCTCCCTCTGGTCATCGTCGAGTGCATACCACGAGATCGAGTACAATGGAAGCTACGACTAGAGAAACAACAACAGCAACAGCAAGAGGAGGTTGTTAATGGTGGTGGTGCCACCTGCTACTGGTACAGGCCTTCAACAACATGGGATGATCTTCAGAGGCGATTGAAAACATTTATAGATTATGAAGTGGGAGAGGGTGAAATCCGCAAGCTCGTGGTCGATTCCACCTCCCATTTTAAGAAGAAGGTTTCTCATGCCGTGTCTCGTCTTTCTCTCTGCAAACTGAGCCACTGTGTGGACCTAACTCAGTGGGTTCGTGACGGTTTTGATGGCCTTGAAGGGGAGGAAGATTGGAAAGAGGGTGAAGATGGCAAGCAGGAAGAGAAACGACGGCCACCTAACCACGTGCATCGTTTAACCATCTCTAATGAAGAGACTATCAACAACAGGGCGGTTACTTGTTGTAGGAAGTGCCAGCAGGAAATCATCACAGGTGAAGAAGGTCTATCTCCAACGACCTACTACAAATGTGCTAACTGTGATCTAGTCCTCCACAAATCGTGTGCCGAGACACCCAACAAGGACGAACTTGAACCTTTCCATTGTCTTCCTTTTCGCGACCCATCCTCACTCGAATATTCATTTCCCGAGACGTATAGTTGCCATTTCCACTCAGATGCCGACAATGGGGGATTCTCGTATGATTGCCCTGAATGCCTCTTCGAGAGCCACCTAAGATGCGCTATGTTGCCCTCTGTTCTACATTTTCATGACAAACTCCATAAGGGTCCCCTGTTCTTTGCTATTTTTCCTGCCAGACATGATAGGACCTTTCACTGTCAAGCATGCGGTCATGAGGGCAAAGACGCCTTCTACATGTGTAATGACTGCCCATTAATAATGCATGTCAATTGTGCTCTGCTACCTCCCACCCTCAAGTACCAACCTCACCGACACACTCTCACCCTTACCCGTCCTCTCCAGGTCCAAGAAGACTCAGAAACGGAGTACATATGCGACGCGTGTGAGAATGGAAGAGACCCATACCGATGGGTCTACGAATGTCTGGAATGCAGCGTGTATACATCTCATTTGAATTGCGTAGTTCCCGTGAAGTTGAACTTGCCTTGACTCAGTGGGCGAGTATGCACTTTCCCATTTTCATTTTTTTTTTTTTTTTTTTCTACATCTGGATGTTGGGGTCAGGGAAATATCAGCACTAGTACAATCTCGAGATCACCGATCTCTCACAAACGCAAATATTCGCAACTATAATATTGAGTGTAACGTTGTCAACCATCTTGCATTTATGAATATATGCAATTTATCTTTATTTGACTTTGGGGTACTTGGTAACTCCTCTTCGGGAAATTATTGAGTAATCCGGGAATTCCAGGTCATCATCATGAGGTGGTGCTCCCAGCCAATCTTAATGTGCCATTCAAGCATTTTGGTAGTTTGACTACCCTGTCAGCATTCCATCAAGGTCTCAAACCCACGATTTCCACTTCCGTTTTTTTCTTGTTTAGAGGTTATGTGATTGGACCCACTGACACCATGGCACAATGGGGTATTCTGAGTGGTGTGGAGTACCACGTAAGATGATGACCTGGAGTTCCCGGATTACTTAATAATTTCCCCTCCTCTTCTGAGTCATCAGAAGTTGAATCACTCATAGAGTGCTCTTTTTCAAGATCATTGTTCACATAATCAACATAAAGCCTACAAATGGCATCAAAAACAAGAGTACTCTGCGAGTTGCCATCACTTCTCTCACATTTAGAGGAAAGATATTCTATGTATCTCATCTTACAACGAGGATCCATGACTGAAGCAATTGCCAAAACCAAAAACATATCGTTCAAGTATTTATCAATTCTCTGGAGCATTTTCTTGGCCACATTGCTGGCGAAACTATCTGAGTTGATGGATTATGAAGAATGATGTTGGCAGTTGGATACTTTTGTTTCAAATAATGACTTAGCTACATCATGTGCAATTTCAACCAGCTTATAAACACATTTGACTTTCCTCCATTCATCAGTAGATGGTATATCATAATTATCACGCACATGTTGTGAAGAGAACTCTCCCATTAACTCCAAATCTAAAGCCTGTTTTAGCTTGAAGGCTGTGTAATCCCATCGAGGTGAATAATTCCACAAGATTAGACGACGAACTTTTCTAATGATGTTAGATATCTCCTTAAATGCATCTTCCGTCATTAGATTAAACATCTCAGCACAACAGTTCACACAAAATAGCTGTCCGTTAAGTTGGAGCCTCTTCTTTTCTTGAACGCTATCTTTAGTAATCTGAACCACTTCATCATAAACATTGATATTTGCCAAAGTGCGACAAGCTATCTTGCCCTTGATGTGGCAATCTTTCAAAGACTTCAGAATGGCCTGATCAAGGCAATCATCATTCTCAGCCCAAAGTGGCTGAAAACTAAGAACCCACTTTTTTAATTTCCACTCGTCATCAATAAAATGTGCCGCTAAGCACATGAACTCATAGGTAGAGCCATTACGCTTGGCATAGCTCAAACTTTCAACGGAAAGGCTAATTTGTCCATCCATGTGGGTTAAAATGTGCTTAACCCTCAATTTATCTTCCTCATAAATTTGCAAGCAATTATCTTTGAGAGAATCATAATCTAGTGGAAACCATGGAAAAAGTTCTGCCACGAGACTAACAATCTGTAGCCTCCCTTCCAAGCACATGAACTTTGCCAATTCACGCCGCCCTTTCTGTAAGTCAATAACAGCATCCACAACAGTGTCGATACTGATTTTAGTAGCTGATACAGAATCACCATCACCATCATCATCTTCATCATCAGAAGCATCCAAATCCCAATCATAATGATTATCATTATCATTCCTTTAGACACCATCAGCATCATCAATTTCATTATCCTGCTTCTTACCTAATGAAAGCAACCAATATGTTGACATAGTTATGTAGAAGCAACAAGCCAAAGTAACAGTAAAGGGGCATGAGATACTCTGTCTCCAAATTACTATGTTTCAAAACACTCACAGCTGTTGGGTAATGCTTCAAGATTTCACATGATTCAATGACTATGAGTGTATTGGCGCAAACAGTAGGTTTTTTTGGGCATTTCAAAGTATCCAATCCATTAATGAGAGAAAATATTGAGTCACTGTGATGCACTCTCAAAAGTATCCGAACCTTTTCTTAACAAATTTCATGGTGGCATTGAACTAAAAATTGCAACTTATATATTGTATAACATTTCCAAAAAAAAATAATTGCAAACAATTAGTTTTGAGAAGAAATTACCATTAACAACACCATCAACTCCATTGATTTCATTACAAAGTAATTTTTCCCCTTTTTCATACAAGCAGTATCATCAATTTCTCGGTTCTGCATTGTATCTAACCAAAAACAACAATATTCAACACACACACATAATATAAAGTGATGACGTAAAATACAAAATTGAAATAAAAAAATTTGTGGCCTAGCTATTAAAAATTCAAACATAGAACAAAGCAAAATCTCAACCAAACAGGCATTTGATAGAAATTAATCCATAATGGCTAGCAAAGCAACAACCAAACCTGATTTCAAAGTGATTGGTTCGAAACGCTTGAGAGAGAATTAGGGCTCATTGTTAGGTGCTTTGAGAGTAATATTGGGGGAATGATTGGCGCGGGAAAATTAGGAAGGCCTTGTTATGATTTACTTTAGCCAATCTTATTTTATTTGGATTACGTCTCTTTTTATTTGGGCACATCACCTCTTTGTTATATTGAAAATCTTTTTATAAAAAATCAAAAAATATATTAATTTAGTACATCCCAAACAACTCCCGTTAACTTGGCTAATGAGAGCGATGATATTACAGTTGTGATTACTTTGTGATTATGATGAACCGTTTAGATTAATTGAAGATCATGAGAGTGTAAGTCGTCTAGTATTTAATACTACATAAAAATATATTTAAATATATAAAAAAGTATATTAAAAAATGTATAAAAATATGTACTATTAAAATTTTAATTTATTATTATTATTTAATTATTAACAAACGAACCTTTGACTTTTTTTATTATTTATTTTTATGTCAAACATTTTTAAAAGAACAAAAAATACTATGTTACCTTCTATTCTACAATAACAATTTGTCATACTTAAAATTGTTATGAATTAATGATATTTATAAAAAGAAGAAGAAATCGCGCTTGGAAAAATTTTCTTACAAATAGGTCACTTTAAATAAATAAAAATAAAATGATAATCAATGAAGGCTAAAGATCATGCAGCAACAAAGAGAAATACTACGATAGTCAAAAGGAGTAGTGACAAACAAGAGTAAGCAACAATACTGCCAACAGTTCATACAAGTTCAGCACCACAAAACAGAAACAACTATTTACAAAAGCCCTGTTCAAATATAGTCATTAAATCTAACAAAAAAAAAAAAACTCCTTGATACTTGACTTCTGTGACCAAAATAAATGCCACCAAATAGAATTGCCTTAGCCAAGTTGATTCCCAATGCCAGCCTAACGAGAAGGAATCACAAGCTTCATGACATCACAACAGCAGGTAGCCAAAAAGTTTCACCTGTTCAAGACATCAACCATCCCTCTAAAAAAAAAAAAACCATTGAGTCCACACACAACAAACAAACAAAAACAAAAAAGAGAGGAAAACAAGGTCTTGTTTGATTTTGTCTTTGTTATCTTTGTTTTCAATCTTCAAGTTTTCAAAAACAATGAAATATTTGAAGACATCCACCGTTTTCATATTGTTTTCATTATTGTGCAAAAATAGTTTTCGTAAATTCGCATACAACTTCTAATGTTTTCTAGAGAGTGGTTTGTATTCAGACTTTTTTCCCCTTGAGAGAACAGTTCTTGGAAACAACTTGTCAAAAAAGTTTAATTTCTAGAAAATGAAACAAAAAACACAGCAAAAACACAACCAAAAGGGCTCATGATAGTATATGTAGCCTAACAAACAAGGAAGGGACCATCACTAAATTACTCGTCAGTGAGAAACATTTTTGCTCCCTATGGGCAAAGAATTTTGGTTCCCTAAACGTCTTTGTGATTCGCAAACCAGCTTTGAAAAAACATCACTGCACTCATCAAGTCTGGCCCCAAGGAAATTATGCTTCTTCTTTTTTGGGTATAATCGTATCATTTTCATTTTTGTGCAAATTTTGGTTCCCTAAAACCTTGTGCTTCACAAACCAGCTTCGAAAAAACATCATGGCACCCATCAAGTCCGGCCCCAAGGAAGCTTTGTCAGAAGTAGCAACAGATATTGGTATCACCAAAACATCACGAGCAATCCTGGAGAGCGTAGGATACTTGGAGCTTGCAACTTTCCACCAAGTCAATGCATTGAAATCCTGGCTCCACCCTATGATAGGTTCCTCCAAATACAAATCCAATTCTGACTTGACCTGCCTAGAACTAGAAGATCGGAGGAACAATTTGTACTCTTGCAATAAACTCAAAGTGCCATTTGAATCATTCTCAATTTTCACATAATCATTGTAAAGTTTGTGCGTGGCCTTCAAAACCTTTGAGTAGCTATAATCGCCCTTAAATTTCAAAGACGAAAATTCTATGTATTTCATCTTGAAGCGAGGATCCATCACTGAAGCAATTGCCGGTACCAAGTACATATTGTTCATATACTTGCTAAATGACTGAAGCAATTTCTTACTCACATTAGTTAAAACATTATTTGACCTGGAGGATCGAATGAAGTATGCTCAAAGCTCTTGAAGATGATGGAGATAGATGCTAGCAGTTGAATACCCCATTCCAAATAATGGAAACACTATGCCATATATGTCGTCTATATATCTATTGATATTACGGACTTTCCTCAATGCCTTGGCCGACGGTTTATCATTCCTGGAATCCCTATATCTGCAAGAAAATGTACCTCGAGAATGTAGTAGTGAAGCCTCTTTTATCTGGTTGTTTTTGTTATACCATGAAGGCTCCTGTTCCTTAAATGAACACATACTTCCAATCTTGTCAACAATTTTAGTTATCTCCTTATTTGCATCTTGCACCATGAGACTGACAATGTCACTGCAGCAACACACTCGAAATAGCCGACCATTAAGTGGGAGCTCCTTCTTTCCGCGAATGTGATCCTTAACAATCTCAATAGTTTCATCATAAATACTGCTATTTGACATAGTGATTGTGGATATCTTTTTCTCAATGCCCCACTCTTTCAAGGAATTTAGAATGACTTCATGCAAAGCAGCTTGTGATTGATGCCCAACACAAGTGAAATTAAGAATCCACTTTTGCATCTCCCAATTATCATCAATGAAATAAGCTGTTAGGCACAAATAATCAGAACCACTCTAGCCAGGTTTTGCAGAACTCAGCATGTCTACAGAGAGGCTGATCTGCCCATCCAAATACCTTAAAGTCCCTTTAATTTTCTCTCTCTTCCTTAAAAAATTTGAGGCACCAAAGCCTAACAAAATCAAAACTAACGTGAAGCTGAGGGTCAAGCATTTGTATAATTTCCATGAAATGTTTATCTTCAACTGCCTTGGGTGGTGACATTTCAGAGCAGAAAACCTTTGTGAGATCTAGGGGGGCTTTTTCTTCATTGACCAAATCTTCATTGAGATTCATTCTGTTATCTGCAGACCACGAAATGACATCACTATCATTGTTTCATGATTAAAATCATCAGAATTCAATGAAACACCCTAAACATGTCAATGTAAAAGAGTCATATTAATTTATTCTCATATGCAATGACAGACTCTAAAACGCTAGAACAATTACATATTATAAGTATTTTAGATAAACTCACTTTATTTACTCAAGTATGGAACCAGCAATAGAATAAAAAAAAAGTTAACGTTTGCAACAAATTCTTGGTAGATCTGCATTTGCAAGTACTCATTACATCCATTTTGTTTTTAACAAAAACATCAACCGTATTATACATGTTTTCATTAATTTTTTGCAAATTCTAAAAACAATAATGGCATGTTATGTAACCACATATCCATTTATATGCCTACTTTTAGGATTATAATATGAATAATGCTATTGTGGCCAAACGTGGCTGCAAAACATTGACAACCAAATGATGCATCACCAATCCGTAGACGCAATACATGAAAGGTGGGGCCCACTCCTTTGGTGACATTAATCCAACTTTTGGCATCTAAATTTAATCACAAAAGTATCATTCAAATACATCCATCTAACCACTATTTGATTCCTTTTGTTTCCTCTTTTCGTTCTTTTCTTTCTCTCTCCCCCAAAAGAAAGGAGAGAAAAACCCAAGTGCCAAGTGAGTCTTAAATCCTGCCATCCCTTAGTAGGATTAGACTATTTTTAATTTGAACCTTATTAAATTTCTTGAAGGGTCTTGCTAACAAGTGCGCCTGGGCATAAGGAAAAGACAAAAGAAAGGAAGAACAAACACAAGACACCTTTCACTAACTTCAAGACACTTATCATTGATTTCAAAACAAATTTTACGCTTCTCACCATTTACAAAACATTTTTTTTACACTATTCACAATATAAACAACATCCCAGGAACACTTGTTAACATTTGCCTTTTTTGAAATATAACAGAGTTCAAAAGCTGTATACACACACACAAATGAATTCTCAATAAAAGAATGCTTCAAATTAGAAACATCCATTCCTAGGTATATACCATAGTTGAGTCAACAATCATAGATTTCTATACATGTATACAATATTACCTTCAGAAATTGCCGCCTATATATTATTTTACTCTCGCTATTGGATTTTTGAAAGCAGATAGTAGCATATGGAAATATAACTAACTACATATTATAAGACCATCTCCAACGGTTCATCAGAGTTGATATCAAATTTAAATTTTGATGAAAAAGTCACTGTTCACAGCTCCAACGGTTGCACCAAATCAATATCAGATTGAGATTTCATCAAATAATTCATCAAATCGACGACAATATACTGATTTCACCAAAACACTGTTAGTGACCGTTGGAGGGAGGACCCGGTCGACCAACCGGTTGCCCGGCCAGTTGACCAACCGGTCGACCGAATTCCTTTGAAATAGATAGGTTCAAACCGGTCAAAAAAGGTTCAAACAAGCCAAAAATATATATATATATATATATTTTTGCCATACCGGTTGACCGGTCAGTCAACCAACCGGTCGACCCACCACCAAACTGTTTCAATTGATGCATCTATGAGAATGAAAGCTGCAACTGGTGGATGAATCAATGAGAATGAAAGGCAATTTCAATTGGTGGGTTTTCACGCCAAAGATATTGACAGCAACCAAACAATTGGTGAGTTTTCATCAATTGATATAATTGGTGGGTTTTCATCAATTCAAATAATTTCAAAAACATAGCGTTCTAAAAAAAAATATTTATGCTTACCAGTCGACCAACCGGTTGACCTACGAGATTTGATATAGGATTTGATGCACACCGTTAGAGGTAGTGATATCAAATTTGATGAAATGAGTCATTTTTTACTCAGATTTGGTGAAAAAAAAAGTTCACCATTGGAGATGCTCTAAAGGAACACACATCCTAACACATCCTAGAAAACACATCATCTACCTTGAGAGAGAGAGAGAGAGAGAGAAGGGTGATTCATAGAGAGACAATTTGCACATACATTCATACCTATAACAAGAGTGAACAATCAGAACAACTGAAACAGAAAAAAAGGTTACAAGCGAACTGTGGGATATCACCCATGTGAGGGGTGATGGCCAACCTACAAAGTGCTTGCCCAAAGGTGATTTTCATGTTGCTGCCAACACACATGAGTTGGCCATGTGAATGCCAACACAAGAGAGCTGGCCATGTGCTGGCCAGCCCCTCTTCTCTCCACCTTCTGAAGTGTATAAATGGGATGGGTGAGAGGAGAACTATGAGAGAGAGTGAGAACCAAAACAGAGGAAACCAAAGGGTGCGAGAGATGTGAGGCGGAGAGACCGTCTCCCTCGGTGTGAGCGAGGGAGACGGGAGAGTGGCTGAGTGAGGAGAGTGTGAGCTCCTCCTCTATTGTAATCTTTCTGTAATCTCCCCATTGGTATAGTGAAAACCGATTACTCTCCCGTGGACGTAGGCATTGAGGCCGAACCACGTTAAATATTGTGTCTCCTTGTGTGTGGGTGCATTTTTCTGCTTGGTATAATTTCCGCAAGGTCTTGGGCGGGATCCCGGATCCAATCTTTCTGTAATCTCCCCATTGGTATAGTGAAAACCGGTTACTCTCCCGTGGACGTAAGCATTAAGGCCGAACCACGTTAAATATTATGTCTCCTTGTGTGGGTGTGTTTTTCTGCTTGGTATAATTTCCGCAAGGTCTTGGGCGGGATCCCGAATCCCAACACGAACCTGATCGGAGTCTCTTTGAGATTAGGGTTTCTATGATTCTATTGCTAATATAATATGCCTGAGAGATTTTTTGTTTTTTTTGGTGATCTTGTGCAGCGAAAAGCCAAGGCGGGTGAACTCTTTTGGTTATGTTTGGAAACACGAAGAAGGCAGTCCCAGTCCTCGCATTTTTGTGCGGGAATAATTATATCATTATCATTATAAACAGAGATGTCTACGTGGCAGATGGTGACGGATATTGCTTACTCATAAACAAACAAACGGATGGGTTGGTTTTTTTTTTTTTTTTTTTTGTTAGTTTAGTTTAAAAAAGATAACACGGTTAAAAAGTTAATAAAATAAAATGTAACATCTAAATTATAATCACTTTATTTTTTCTCTTATAAAAGTCAAAAAAATTAAAAAATTCAAACGAGATTTTTTAATCCCAGACTAAAATAGTCAAAAATCCAAAATCCAACCCACACGCCAAACAAAGGCATAGAGAGCTAGTTCAGGTAATTATAATGTTATAGATTCTTAATTTTCTATCAAATGTCTTACTATAGACTTCACATTTATGTAAGACATTTAATCATTTATTTGGTAAAAAATTTAATAAATCTAACATTACTCTTATCTTTTGACTATCATCTCATCTCTAAATAAATGTGTAGATTAAATATAAATAAATGTTACTAAATAACACCTTATCACTAAGTTTTTGGGTATCAATAAAATATTAATCAGGTGATTACCTAAATTATCTTACTTATAGAAGACTTACTCTAACATAGTGTTACGATTGCTAGTTAGTGTAGTGTTCAATAAATCCCTAATATTTATCAGTCTTCATACAATGATCTAATCTTTCATATAATTAAATTGATTTGACAATCGTAATCACATGATTTGATTACATTAATCTTTAAAAAAACATAAAAAATTTATGTCTAAAATCATATTTTATGTTTTTTTTTTTTTTTAAAAGTACATATATATTTTGAAAATATGTGATCAATACGGCCATTGAATCAATTTGAAAAAAAAAAAAAAAAAAAAAAATTCTCCATAAATGACCTATACAGAAGAATTCACTATAGTCTATATGAAAGAATTAAATTATCCAACAATGGCCCATAATGAGGCAAAAGAACAGAGCTGGACAACTCAGAGACCAGACGGAAGCAATTTCGTAAATAATTTCCTTTATAAACATCATATATATAAGGGGGGAGAGAGAGAGAGCATGCCCATGCAAGCAATAAAGTAAACATGACAGAAGGACCCAACATCATAAACCACATTCATGAGTAGCTAACATAACCTGCTGTTCGTTCATGTGCTTCAACACCTCAAAAAGAGTAGATAAAAACCCATATTGACATTTTAAGTTTGAAGTCCAAAACAAAAAGGCAAATATAGAGAAACCCAAAGCTAGAATTCTTTAAACCCTTATATATGGTCTCTATCTCTTCCAATAGCTCCATCAACTTGATTCCCAATGCCATCCAGACAAAAATCTATCATGGGTTGCTGACAGCTGTAATGCAACTAGCCAAAAAGATTTACCTGTAATATCAAGGATGTCTATCAGCCAAAAAGGATACATAAAAAATAAAAATAAATAAAAAATTAAAAAATCATCTAATCACATAAGCCTCATTTGATTCAACAGACAGCTGATTTAGCTTATAAAATTTGAAACCGTAAGTTCAAACAATCGTCCGTCAAAAAAGTTTGGTATTTGATTTTCCCTTTACAAGTTTTTAGTATATTTGTTTTTTCATCTTAAAAAGGTAAAACTTTTTTAAAGCTCTTTTAGATACTTTCTTTTAAGCTACCTTTTTGTACGTTCTCTGTGTGGCTTATGTGTTTTTAGGACAAAGAAAATATATAGGAGGAAAGGAGCCATGATTTTGAGAATGGCAAAAACAGAAGAGGACCAACTTTGTACCTATAAAATTTTTCAGGGCCATGGGTACCAGCTTCTTGTACACATCAAGGCATTCATCACGTCTAGCCCTGAGCCTGAGGAAATTATCCTCTCATCAGCTTCTCTTGGTTCAGTACAAAAGGCCTCATATGAATTAGCAATAGATACAGGAATTGCCAAAAGATCACGAGCCATCCTCGATAGGGTAGGATACTTTGAACTTGCATTTCTCCACCAACTCAATGCATTGAACTCATGGGTCCATGGCAAGACAGGTTCCTTGAAATACCAATCTAGTTCTGACTGTGGTTGGGGGGCTTGAGTAGATTGGATGAACTGAATGTAATCTGGCAGATGTTTATAACGATCATCCAAACTACGATGTTCTTCCTCAACATTTTTGTAAGAATCCTCCTCTATGTCCTCTTCTTCTTCTAACTCAGAAGATGAAGTTGAATCACTCGAAATGTTGTCTCTTTCAGGAAATTTGATGACATAGTTGTTGAAAAGGCTGTGAATGGCCTCCAAAACAGTTGTAACACCTGGGATTCCGTCACTATCATCAAATTTTGAAGAAGAAAACTCCAGATATTTCATCTTGAATCGAGGATCCATTACCATAGTGATCACCAATACTGAGTACATGTCCTTCCAATACTTGTCAAATTTTTTCAGCATTTTCCTCGTGACACGTTGAATGAAACGATCGGTGCTTGTGGACTTCTGAATCAGTGTTGCCTGAAGCTCCCGAAGATGATAAAGATAGGCATTAGCAGTTGGATATTTTGATTCAAATAATGCCTCTATTACCTCATAAATGCTATCCACAAGTTCACATATACTTTTAACCTTCTCCCATTCTTCTGCAGAAGGTACTTCATAATTATCCCTCACATCTTGTGAGGAAAACTCACCTCCAGACTCTAATTCCAAAGCATCCTTGAGCTGGGCACTAGTGAGGTACCAAAGTGGTAATGATTTTCCAAAGGAACATAGCTCGCGAACATTGTCAATAATATTATTTATAGCTTTATACGCAACTTGCACCATTCGGCTAATAATGTCACCGCAACAACGCACTTTGAATAGACGACCATTAAGTTGGAGTTCCCTCTTTCCTTGAATGTGATCCTTAATGATCTCACATGTTTCGCAATAAAGATTGTCATTTAACATAGTAATTGTGAAAAATGGTTAACCCTCTTTATATGAAAAATGGGATTGTCAAGTTTGAGAGGTTTTGGCTATTACCATGCTCACTGCTCTCAGCAATTTCCTTCAGACTGGTCCAAGATTTTCTCTTCCGCTTGTTTGCCGCGCTGACAGAATTTTCTGCAACAGTCGTAGCAGAATTGCTTTCAGATTCAGCTGCTTTCTTAGCCCCTGACCTATTCCTCTTTCTTCTCTTGGCCTCCAACAAAGTCGGCCCAGTTCTGACAGATGGCATTGCTAGAGCTGGGCTGTCTATGACAGGATCATTGGTGGTTATTGCTGGAGAAGCAATCTCGTCCACCTTTTTCACCTCTTTATTGCCCGTTGCACCTTCATCTAATTTGACAGACTTGATAACCATGGAGCATGAAGGTTCCAATTTGAAGGATGGTTTGGCCTTAGGAGGACATATCTCTTTCATATGGCCTCGAGGAGTCCCTCTCTTCAGGTTTCTATGTGAGCAGAAGTGGCATTTGTAAACAACACTATTCTGAGTGGAAATATTTGAACTTTTACGCCTACGCCTTGCCTTTGCTGTATTCTTCTCAATTCTAATAGTGCAATCGTAACCAGGCTGAAGAATAGATTCACATCTGTAAACAGTAAAATTGTAATTAGGATTTGAGGACGCTACATATTTCCTATGGTCTTAAAAATGCAGAACAAGTTATTCTTAGTGATATTACTATGGTTAGGCAAGAAAATGTACAGCTGGTGAGAAACAAACTATAAATCCAACAAGTAATCAGAACTAGAATTGATGCCCGGTGAGAAACAAACTATATCCAACAAGTAATCAGAACTAGAATTGATGCCCTTTCACGTTTGTGCTTTCATGTCACATGTTCAATTCAAGATCGTGGTAAATATGAGTGCTCTGTCCTCACCAACTTTGACATCAGTCCATGTTATAGTCTAGCCATTAAGATGCCATTACTGGCCATGAATTCAACTTACCAAAGATTCTAATATTTGAGCCAGAAAGCCCTTCTAAAGGTGTAAAAAGGTGCATAGAGATGTAGAAACATAAAATGCTTAACATATACAACGTAAATAAAAAAAAAAATTATCAATAACAAAATTAGTTTCATTGACTAATCAAAAGGAAGAAATGAGGATAAGGCATCCTCTACAAGGTACATCCATTTGCGCAAAACTAACATACTTAGCTTCTCTAATGCACCATTCTTCATATATCTGTTGGTTGTTGCAACTTACAAAGTTGCAAACATTATTTGATATGCAAAAAAGTCCAAAAGAAGAATGACACCATCTTGAGAAAGGTTGAGCAAACCAATCACTCCAAAACATAACGAACATGTTTTACATCAATTTGAAGGTCCAGCATTAGTCAATATACTAAGGCCTCGTTTGAGAACAGGCTAATTTAGTAACTTTTTGGCTATTTGGCTAAAATATGAGCTAAAAAAAACTAGTATGTTTGGGATGATTTTTTGACTTTTTACGAAAAGACGTGCAAAAAGTAGAGAGAAAAGAGAATCTTTGACTTTTTAGTATGAGTTGTTGGCTTTTTGGGGGCCTCGTTTGGGAACAGGCTAATTTAGTAACTTTTTGGCTATTTGACTAAAAAGGTAGGTAAAAAAAACTTGTATGTTTAGGATGACTTTTTGGCTAATTACGAAAAGATGTGCAAAAAATAGAGAGAAAAGAGAATCTTTGACTTTTTGGTATGAGTTGTTGGCTTTTTGGCTAATTTAGTAACTTTTTGGCTAATTGGCTAAAAAGGTAAGTCCCCAAACGGGACTTTTTGACTTTTTGGCTAAAAAAGAGGGTTCCCAAACGAGGCCTAATACCACAAACACATAGTCAATCTATACAAATACATACAACTACGAAAACACAATCAAGTATAAATAGATTTAACCAGTGTCTCTACTATGGTTCCTCTAGTTGATCAAATCCCATGTTCCCAATTGTTTCAAATATCATAAAACACCCAACATGCAATCAAAAACACATCAGACGCATGCATGGGGCACATAGACACACGCATATATATAGAGAGAGAGAGAGAGAGAGATTAGTTGCACCTCTGACAAAGAAACAGTGACGGATTAGGTGATGACCCCAGGGACTCGCCAAGAGCAGCCAATTGGTGCCCGAAAAAGGCACCTAGAGAAGGTATAGAGGCTTCACCACTGGCCCACAGCGCGAGGTTCTGTAGATGCTCTAACTTCAACATGGACTTCCCATTGACGTTGGGTTGTTTCTTCCCGCTAGATTCTTCTCTCAGTGTGATTGAAGCCTGAGATCCAAAAGTAAGATTGGATGCTTTATTGTTTGCTCCCTTCTTGCCCATGTTCTTGCTCTCTGTTTTTGGAGTGCTTCTCTTGGAATTTTTGTCAAACTCTGCACTGATAAAGTAATAATACCACTTGTAAAATAGAATGATCAATGCCAGGCCTGACAACGTCTCAGATTTGGATCATACGTGGAAAAATTAGACCTTGACTCAATTAAAAATTCATTCAAATCCAAATGCATCAAATCAGATAATGTCAATATGAATCTGAATCTGCTTTACACAGAAATCCAATCTGTGTTTTTTTTTTTAAGCAAAATACTATTCATACCGTCCTTTCATGCCAAACACAACTAACAAAAACAGCAAGGTACACAACTAACAAAAACAGTAAGGTTCCATTTGAATTTAGGAATTTAAAACGCATTTAAGTTTGATAATTCATGTAGGAATGTCAAAGTTGAATTAGATAATTTTATCATGATGGATTTAAAGTAGTTATTTTAAATCATGCTAAGAATTCTCCTTCTAGCTACAATGATATTACCAAAGTACATTTTTTAATCTTAATTTATCTTCTTCCATAGTTCTTCTATCTACGTATAATAAGTCTCCAATATTTTTATAAAATCCAACCTCAAATCCCTTGATTTTAAATCCACAACCACCCAAACAAACCCTAAGATCAAAATTTGGATACTTTGATTATCTAACTCATTCAATGCATAAACCATGGCACTTCATAAACAAAAAACAAAGTTTATTCTCAAGATGTAATCTATAGGAATGGCAACGGAGCGGGCTGGGAGCAGGGATTACATTCCCCCTCCCCGACGGAAAACCCGCCCCCGTCCCCTAACGAGGATCGGGTTTCCCCGACCACAAAAAATCCCCGACCAATTTTATTTTATTTACTTTTTTTTTTTTGGAGAAATTTCTTATGCAAGTTTGTAATGAATGACTTTTAAGCAGCATGCCAAACATCCAAATCTTCAAAATAATTGACTAATGATTACAATAATGCTACACATCTTTATTTTTTACTAACACAATTTGAAAATCAAAAGTAAGATCAAATGATTACAATGCTCAATCCCAAAAAACAAGATCAAAAGTAGAGTAATCCACCAAATCTCAATCCCGTATTTTTCAATAATGCTACATATCTGTATTTTTTACTAACACAAATTGAAAATCTCATCACAAACCTATGCAAAATCTCATCATTAGATAAGATCTGAGAGGGTTGTACACACAACTCTTAAAATCAAGGGGTTACAAGAATGAATCAAAGGTCAAAATCTACATCCCAAGGGACTAGAATCACGTGCCAATACAATGTAAATAACAAGTCACATAGGCAAATCTCTGGTAGCCAGAAAATAGCATAATCTCAACACAACCGAATACCTTCTAAAAAAATAGTGAAATGTGCAAATATGCTAAGTTAACAAACCATTATCTATAATCACAAGAAACTAGCTCAAGTTAATATCAGAATACGTTAAGCAAAACGAATAAAACACGACTAAAATTATATTCTATCAACACATTTGCCAACAGATATGTGATATAGTGATTGATGAAGAACAGCACAAGTAGCCGTCAAATTTCTACAGCAACATTAACTTACAATCTAATTTGAACATCAAAACTTAAATCAGACTCGGACAAGGAGAAAAAAATAACCATAGAAATTAAATCTGAATTACGTTGTGAAAAAGGACAATACCTTGATAAAGATAAAACTTAAAAATTAAAAAAAAAGGGAAGCATACCTGCAGATGCGTTGATCTACCTTCAGATCTCAGTTCTAGCTCGATCGTTGCAGATCTCAGTTCTGGCTTGATCGTTGCAGATAGGCGGTGATGGGAAGAGGGAGAGAAGGACAACGGAGGAGGGAGAGGAGGACAGCGGAGGGAGGGAGTCAGCTGTGATGAGAGAGAAAACGAGAGAGAGAAGATGAGAAGCGGTCGTCTCTGTTGAGAGGAGGACAGCGGAGGGAGGGAGTCGGCGGTGATAGGAGGGTTTTAGAGAGAGAGAGAAACCGAGAGAGAGAAGACGTAGAGCCGGTCGTCTCTTTGTGTGTGAGTGAGTGATTTGGCGGTGTATTGAGAAGTTGGTAAATAAATTTTTGGTTTTTTTTTTTTTTTTGGGTGATTTTTTTGACTAAAAAAATTGGTTTTTTTTTACTTTTTAATTTTTTTACACAAAAGACTCCTGTGTGATGTTTAGGGTTTGGTTTATACATATATATGGGTAAAATGATAATTTTACTTTGGAGACAAATTGGGGACGGGCCGCGAAAGGGGTTTGGACACTTATCCCCGTTTTCAGCCCGAAACTGATCGGGAATTGATTTTTAAATACTATCCCTGTCCCGTTGAGGGTATTTTTCAAGGAAAAATCACTTAAATCGGGGTCTTGTCCTCGGTGAGTCGGGTTCAATTTGTCAACCCTAGTAATCTACAAAAAACTAACAAGCAATAAGGCTTTCAATTGCTTATGATGAACCATAATGAAAATTAAAATTAAAAAATAAATAAATAAATTGAAAACCTAACCTTGAGACTGAAAGTACAAACGTTAAGTCTGAAATCAAAAGTTTACAGAAAATCAGCCTTGCATCGTCACCGGAGCCAGAGAATAAGTTCGTCGCCGCTGCGAGAAAGAGAACAAGCTGCGAAATCAGAATTTGGTAATGAGAGAGAGAGAGAAAGAGAGCTCGATTCATATTCAGATCCAATAGATGGATTCAAATGTATTCGGTCTTGTTGGGTCAGTTTGGATACTACTCGTTTGCATGACTCCGGTGCTTATAGTTAAAAATTATTAAGAAAAATTATTAAAAAAACTCTAAAGTTTGATTATTATAACAAAATAAATTTTTTATTTTTTATTTTTAATTTAAATTATTTGTTTATTTCTGTCAAGTAAAATCTAGAAAAAAATATTTAAGTTTCAAAGTGTTGTTCTCAGATCCCGCAAAGGCTTTCATATAACATCTTTTGTAATACTATAGAGTAAATATAAGACACCTCATAATAATGTTGTTGCTTCGATCAATTGGTCAGACCTGACATTTGTATATTTTGAATCTTTGTGGTGTTTTGGGAAGTTGGTAAAAAATTGACTTTTTGTGACTTTTTTGTTTTTTTATATAAAAAAATAGAGAAATGATGTGACCTAAAAAAACCAAAAATTCAAAAAGCTAGCTTTTTACCAACTTGTCAAAACGTTCCTCTATTTTGAATTCATTTATAACTTTTTGAATCTTTGTATTTAAGGGATTATTTTTGGATTATGGAGCTGATGATCTTAAGATTTTTTGTGACAGAGAGTTGTTGAGAGAGCCACCTCATTTGCCAGTTGATGTATACTTTAACCAAATCAATTAAAGCTTGTTTTGGGAATATGGTTAAAAGTAATTTTTTATTTTTAAAAAATGTTAAAGACCTCAAATGTTTTACTAATATTTCTATCAAATGTTTTACATGGGTGTGTGACTCACACTATGTGGGTCCCGTGTGGGTTCCATACCCATGGGAGACATTTGATAGAAATGTTGGTAAAATATTTAAGGTTCCTAACATTACTCTTGATTTTTTTGATTTTTTTAGATCACATATCTTCTTTACTTTTTACGCATTTAAAAAAAATTAAAAAAATTAAAAAATTAATTTTTAACCTACTTCTTAAAACAAGCCTAAATTCTTGTATACTTGTATATTTGTTTTGGGCCAGTCTTGTCTTCAGTCTACTTTGTGGATTGGATGGTGCTGTTAGGTCTATAGAGCCCACCATGGATCATATTTTGATAATTTAAACCATTCAATGTGTAGAACTCGTCGAGTACTTTATCTTTGTAAAAAATCACGTTGATTGGATATCGATAGCTATTTGATCGGATCAAATTTTGTCAACAATTCGGATTATCGAAATAAAACTTGTGGTGGGCCTTCACAAGCCTAACAACACGCTTCAATCTAATCTCTAACTGGGGAAAAGCCTGCTCATTTGTTTTATTGACAAAATGTGTTGACAGCAAAATTTCAAAAAGCAAAACTCAAATTCATTGGAACTTTTTGTTTAGGTAAGCTTCTCGTCTTATGCCAAGTAACATGTCTTGGATGACAAAAAATTTAATATTGAGGATTGAAGTTGATTGATTTTAAAAATAAATTATAAAAATAAAAAAACATAAAAAAATAAAAAAAGATAAGGGCTAGGGCTAGGGCTAGGGCTAGGGCTACAAGCAAGCTGAGTAGTAAATTGTTCAAACATGGCTTGAAAACTTAATGAGCTTCAAAATGTATCCAAGCTTTTGGCTTATTTACATAACAAGCTAATCTCGAATGAGCTTTTGATGACTCAAGCTCGAGTAGCTTGAATGTTTATGACACATATAGGGTTATTAAGCCGAGTTAGGTTGTTCAAGCTACTTGAAAACTTTGCGAGTTTTAAAATATATTCAAGCTTGGTTTGATTGCATATCAAACCGATCCAGAATAAACCGAACACAAGTCAAGCACGAGTAGTTTTGTTAGTTTTACAGCCCTAATGAGAGGAATGGTACAATTCTGTAGGGGAAAAAGATGAGTAATCTCTTAGGATGATGGCACAATAAATTGTAACTTCAGATCTCTTTGTTTGCCCACTACACAACCTGCATATACAAATCCTTAAGGCACTTACAATCTTCAGTTATCAGAATGCTGATTTGTTTTTGGTAAATGTTGATCTGTTCAATACATGTATTTTTTATTCTGTTGGATACAATGAAAGGGTTTTAGGAAACCATATGAAAATAATTCTATTCCTCATTAATTCACAAGTTTGAGATCGACCCATTTTGTTTATTGAATTAATTTATTTGTTTTTCTTGTGCTCATTTAAGTTAATATCATTAACAATTCAAAGCAATCACCGTGACATTCCATTGTCATTACGTGGCAATTTGAATGACTTTTGTTGGGTAATGATTCCATTTTAGACGACAAAAATGGTGTTATTTAATTCTATTTTGAACATAATTTGTTCATGTCATGTTTATATGGTTCTCTTAATGCCAATTAATATATTTGTCACCTTTGAACATAAAATGTGCTTGTTTGTACATTTTGCTCTATCTCTCACAGGCTCTTACTTCATTCTACTTGAATATAGGGAGCAAAGGAAAATACACCAGCATTAGCCATGACAGTTATAGAGGAGGGATGGTATTTAGTTGACTTCCACGCACAGTTATCCACGTTGCAAGCGTTCTCTATTTGTATTGCTATCTTGCATTGTGTAGAAGCCTCAATAGCTGTTAGGCGTGAGAGAGACAAGCAATTGTTGTAATACAATTTGTTCAGAGTGTTTATCGAGGAGGAAGTCAAAAATTTAATTGAAGCCGTCACAAGGGACGAAAAGAGAAAAGTTGGCAAGAAGATGGAAAAAATCCCACCATTTTTTAAACCCAACCCACCTTTTTCTCCAATTGCTCGGGTATAGACTTGGCTTTGCTTATCGAAGCAGATATGAGTTCTCCATAGAATCCTGGATCAAATTTAGAATGCCAATCCATTGGTAGCTCGTCTTTAGCGATGGTTAACTAGCTTGCCGTGGAGCAAGGTTAATACATCGAAAAGACCATGATCTTTTAGTGAGATTACTCTTGTTCAACTTGTTCTTCATTCATAGAAAAAATTTTGAACACATAATACTGTCCATATTGTTAGTTGGTAGCTAGGGAAGGGTAGTCATTTGAATTTTGAGAGATGGTTAGTTATTTCAGTTTTATTCTTTGTAATTTATGATGGGGAAAGTGTTTTGGGAATGCTTCGATGAAGTTCTCGTTGCGACATGTTCAAAGGCAAGAAGATTACTACTTTGTTTTCAGAAGTTTTTCTGTATGAGTGCTAAAATTAAGGATATGATTTGCTCAATATTTGATTTAGTCAATATCCTTAATTATGTAATCTTATCAATTCCTTAGTTATATGTGTAGACGCGCCCGAACATCCCGGGGCTCTGCGTGCGAAAATGGGTGCGAAATCCCGTTTTGTTCATTTGGGCTTACTACTACAGTTTGGACTCAATGTCACGGTTCTGAATCTGATCCCGCAAAATGCAATGCAAGATCAATAAATCACCAAAGAGTCCAAATCCGGCAAATCGTTTTGGAAAACTGATTTTATAAAGAAGTGCCAAACATGGACTGCTTTGCCAGATACAGAGTCGCCACCTAAATATTTTATTTTGGGGGAATTTAGGAAACCCTGACTCGTGCCTAAGGCCACATGTCCGTCATCATCAAAATTGCCTCGGCTCGGGAACTTGGGTACGATTGGGGAAGGTCATGCAATGAGCACCCCCGCTCGCCCGATCAAAGATCGGCCACTACTAACATGATATCTTGTTTTTGAAAACACATATGTTCTTATTCCGATTATTAAACCTAGAATTACTATATGATGCGCACAGCATACAAATATAGACTAGATCGCCTAATTTGGAACAAAGCATTGCATACTTGTTTGTTTTGAAAAATGGTTTGAAGTTTGCTACTCGTAAGCAGGCTAAAACGAGGATTTGATGAATTGTTTCAATTCAAGCAATCCAACCTTCACCCACAGGCATTCAGGCAGTTATACACTTAAGCAATTAGTGTCACGACCCCAACCCGCCCCTAGAAGGTCGGCGCCGAGATGGCCAGTAACCCGAGGTTACCAAAGGCCTCTTACGAGAATTCACACACAAACAGAGTGTACATATGGGGCTTACAGATGCGGAAGCAATAAATAAAACTAAGTAATCCATAAGAGCAGTGCTTAAGTTAAAATGAAATGTCATACATCTCATAATGGCTTCAGTACAACAAGATAGAGTACAAAAATTACATCTTGACCAAAAGGCTTCTCAGCCATCAAATACAAAATACAATGAAGTAACTAAGAAGCATGATCTTCAAGACGTCGCAAACATGAGTCCAAAACACATTAGCAAAATACTTCAGCAAAACACCTCGGCTAAACACCTCGGCAAAACATACTTAGGCGTCATCGCCGCCCTGCTCATCACCTACATATATATAGAGAGGGTGAGCTTGGATACTCAGTGAATGGCATAAACAATAAAGGTTTTACATGAATGATATCCGAGATCTTTTAACAAAACAGTACAAGGCATAAATCAAGTTCTTATATCAAATCTTTCAAGCTTCATCAATCAAGTCTTTCAAGGCTTTCAAGTTCCAAGGGATGACATCAAGAGTTGTGCTACAAGTGCTTATAGTCCCCTAGCACGTACGGACTTTCAAGAGTTGTGCTACAAGTGCTTATAGTCCCCTAGCACGTACGGACTTTCAAGAGTTGTGCTACAAGTGCTTATAGTCCCCTAGCACGTACGGACTTTCAAGAGTTGTGCTACAAGTGCTTATAGTCCCCCTAGCACGTACGGACTTTCAAGAGTTGTGCTACAAGTGCTTATAGTCCCCTAGCACGTACGGACTTTCAAGAGTTTCATCAAAACAAGATATAGTACTTGGCATACAAAATAGGGATGATCATTCATGCTTGCAAATACTTTTCAAAACAAGGCAAAACAAGACTTTTATCAAAACATTGTAACATAGCTTTATTAAAATGCCACTCACATAGTTCTTCAGACGTCGGGGTCAAGGCAAGTCCAAGTCCTACAATCACATAACAAGTCTATTGAATGCACTTTCAAACAAGCTTCATATGCATGCAAATGACCTCGGCAGTCGCTCAAGCTAAGTCAAAACATATCAAACACTGCTTCTTACTTTGGGAAAACATGCTGGGCACCATCCAGGTCTTGGCCGAGGTTCCACACTCTCTCGCCGAGGTGTGGTCCCGAGGGCCACATTCAAGGATAAAGGAAGCCGGGGAAAACCTGGGTTTCCCTCTGCTCATGAACATGAACAAGATGAATGCAAAGATCATAACTTACATTTATAGAGTCTGAGATTTCGTGCCATGAGTTTGAAAACATGGACCTGGGTACCCATGCTAGAAGACCTTGGTAAAACAAACACAAAAGCATGGATTTCAATGCAAGCTTTCGGATCAAATCAAGGCTTTTCCTCAAGAACATATAAATGTCTTATTTTCTTTCCAAAACCGACTTTAAATCTATGCATGGCACACAAACAAACTCGATCATGCAATGCAGCTGGACAAACAATAAGAGTAATCAAAGGAGAGCAAGAATCTAACCTCAAAACTCAAATCCAACGGTTTGATCTTCAAGGATCAAGCTCGAACTCCACTTCTCTCTCTAAACTCCCTTTCCTAGAGCTTCTCTCTCTAAGACAAAGATTTGAGACCAAATGATGTGTTTCTAAGTCTGTCGGCTGCTTTAACCTACAGTTCGGACACGTGGCAGCAGGTGGTTGGCTCTATTCAAAAAGGTGACTGATTGAAGGGACAAGACTCTGGCAAAGCGTATCTAACAAGTTTCCCAGTGAAACACTCCGGCGGGTAATGACATCGGCTATCAACAAGACTTCGGCAAGCAATAACATCGGCCAAAGGTAGGACTTCGGCTACAGGGTAACAAGGACATCGGCTAGGGAGGACGACACTTGACTAAGCTGTGCCACACCTTGGCCAGGGTGTGCCACACCTCGGCCTATGTCATACCATCCCGGGAACAAGGTCACTAATGTAACATACCTCGGCTAAGTAGTACATCTCGGCTAGAATGCCGGGGTGAAGGTGAAGGTTAATCAAGTGGTTCTAACATGATTCTAAGCACAAGGGTTCAAAGGTGAACTAGTCCCAAGGTTACCTCGGCTACACACACGTAATCAGTAAGGAACATAACACTCAAGTGTCGCTTATGCAAGACAAGTTAAAGATGCAAGGCAAGTCAAGATTCAAGATGCAAACTTAACAAAGCAAAATCATATAAAATGCATATGAGCATGGCTAAGACAGTGGGAGGGTTATTACAGTTAGCCTCATGGCAAGCATGCTTTCATGGCAATTAATAACACACATGCAGTATGCTAAAGCGTAAACACTCACAGTGTACTCCAAGCCAAAACAAAGAACTAGTTAGAAATCATGCATGATCCTAGTTCATGTTAAGATGGCTAATGCAACACATGCAAAATGCAACTAGAAATAGGCTCGGCTATTCTAAGATGGCATAAGAATGCAACAATTGATATATGTATTCAAATAGGAATTGAAATACAATGCAGTTTGTATGATGCGCCAAGCCCGGTGCGTGCAAGACAGATGAATGGATGCACGTATGCAAGCATAAGTATGCTAATTGAAACATGCCCTAAAACTAACCACTGAAAGCAAGTAAGTAAAAGGGAGAAAGAAATGGGGGTTGGAAGACATGCATCGCACACACGCACGCTTATTACAACAATTCGCCCCTCTCGACAGAGGGTCTAAATGAATACGCTAAGCTAGCTACGCTAAGCTAATCAACTAATCTAATTAAACTAATTAGACTATTACAAACCAAATTGAATAATAAGCAATCTACTTACTAATTATTACAACACTTAACAAATTAACTAATTAAATTACAAATTGAAGCTAACTAACAAGTAAGCATTAAAACTAAGCTGCTCCAGCTTTCCCTTAAACAAAGAAGGATGCATGCTCTCGATTCCCGTCCCGAAAAGCTCTCCAAATGCTCTTTAGAGGCTCTATCTTCAGGGTGTCCTTGAGAACTAGTTGCTGGATCTCACCAAAACAGTGCTGAGGAGTGCACCAGTGGCCTGCCGGGCATGAAGAGCTACTGCCGACCCCCCCTGCCGACCAAGAGTGTACACTGCCGGCCACAGATAAAGATCTGTCGGCCAAAGATGGGAGGGTACCGGCCACTGGTATGCTGTGATACCAAGCTACAAACAGAGCACAAAATAGAGAAAATGGAGGGTCTCCCCAGGGATATGTACGCACTATGCCACTCCATATAACCTCAAAACATCAAGGGAGGGGCATAATTCGGGTCCAAGACCATCAATCACGCATCTCGATGCATGATGGCCAAAGATCCAACTTGTGCAAATTCAATAAATGCATGACAAATAAGACACCAAGACCATTTCCTTATCATAGGAAGTCAAAGGAAATGGAGACCAAAGGAAGATTGGGCTCATTTCATCACTTCAAGTATGAAATGAGCTAATCCACCTTGTGTTCAATGTAACCCCCGATTGAACACAATGCAATGCAGCATAATCAGCCTAGCAATGCTAATAGCATGCAAATATGCAATGCAATGTAACAACATACAAACAACATGCTAACATAATGCAATGCAACAACATGCAAATAACATGCTATATGGACTTAAACTGAAACGGACAGACCTCAGATATGCCCAAATCAGTGGCCAAAATCCTAAGATGAAGGCACCGAAAATACATACAAGCATGCGTGCCAATTGGCTCACCAATTAAGGTATAAAGGTGCAACTCTCAGGAACACCTAAAGAGTGAAAATTATGGAAGTGTAACAACACCAAGTGCACTGAAATGAGGTAAGAAATGATGCCAAATCATTTAAACAACACAAGGAAAGCATGCGAAGGTCCTTAAAAGCATGGAGCTATCAAAGAGGACTACAATGAGGCATGCAATACATGGCACAAATGCATGAACTAAGCGTAGACAGAGCTCAAATAGGTCAAAATAAGGACCTAAACATGCTGAGATGAGGGCCCAAAGACCTAGGCATGCAAGCATATAAGCTAAGCCATAAGCTAGGCAATAATGCACAGCACTCAAAGGCACTTAAAGCATGATTGAAGTGGGAATATGGCAATGCTATAGGCTCTGAAACGTCATGTTAAGTGATGCCAAATCACGTACACAGCACAAATGAAGCATGCAATGGTGCTCAAAGCTTGAGGCAAGCAAGAACATTTATACTACAAGTATACAAAATATGAAGCACGTGGTTAAGGCAACCCAAAACAGTCCTCGAACATGTTAAAATGAGACTAAAACATGTATGGAAGTAAGCCAAAACAAGCTAGCATGGTGAGCATGAGGCATGATGCATACAAAGCAAATAAGGTGGATTACACTACACCTATTAAGACCAAGCATGGGATGACTCTACCAACAAAAATCAAAGTTAAGGCATGTCAAAATAAGTCCAAAAACCCACTGAGATGGCATTCCAAAGACCTAAGCATAGAGGCATGCACAATGATCCATTCATGAGGCATAAAACACAAACTCTCTAAGACATTGAAAGTATGTCAAATGCAAGTGTATGGCCACATTACATGGACTGAAATAACATAACAAGTGATGCCAAATTGTTGAAATAGGCCAAGTAACACATGCTAGTGGACTTGGTGCACAAAGCTAACAAGCTAGATTGAACCATGGCTATACAAAGCAAGTCATGCATGGCCAAAACAACCAAAATCAGACTTTAAACATGGTAAAACATGAACAAAATCTTCTCAGAGCTAAGCCAAAAGCATGCTAAAATGACATGTTAAAGCATGATGCATGTTAAGGCAATAGAGAGGATTACACTACAAGTGCATGAGGCATGCAAGGGCCAACCAAACCAAACCAAAATAGAGTCATGACATGGAAAAACATCACCAAAAACATGCTGAAATGGAAAGAAAACAAGCTAGAATGGTATGCTACTTCATGAGGCATACAAAGCTAGTTTGTGTGATTTACACTACAAGTGTGTTATGCATGCATGGAGTGACCAAACCAAGCAAAAAAACAGTGGTATGCCTCAGCAAAATAACCACAAATACAAGCTAAGATATGGCCAACAAAGGCTTAACAAAGGTGCTCAAACATGAGGCATTCAAAGTAAGTAAACAAGACACAAAGGAGAGGGGATGACCCTCTCCTATTTAGGACACCAAAACCACATTTTCACCACTGAAAATCCTCTGGATTTCAGTGGTAGAAAGGTCATGCAAAGGCTTCAACAAGAGCGTAAAGGGATGGCTCAAAACAAGGCCTAAGAGAGGGTAAACCACCCCCAACGAAAAAGTGACCTTAAACAAAGGTCTAAAGCATGCAAAAAAAGAACTTGTTTCAGTTGAAAGCAAGGCCTATAACAATATGCAAGGATGGCCAAAATGAGGTACAAATAAATGCTAAAAAGGGAAATATACTCACCCTTGAAGTTCAACTTCAAAACCAGCAAGCTCTGAGGCTAAAAACCAACTTTCAGAGCTCAAGTAACACTCCCAAGAACCTCAGCCCAAAGGTGGTGGTGTACCTCTATGTGTTGTAGTGCAAAAGTGCAAGAAAAATGGACTTTAGAGCACTATTCTATGCAATATAGAGAGAGAGAGAGAATGAGAAATATAGAGAGAGAGAGAGAGAGATATAACTTCTCTAAAAAATGGCTGACCCTGCTGGAGAGAAAGGGCCTCTCCTTATATAGAAGAAAAACAATGCAAAGCTTGTTAAACAAGCTTGGAAAGGGGCTTATCCCTCCATACACGTGTATGGAGGAGAGATGAGTGAAAACCAGCTGGCTCAAAAGATCTGGCGTGAAACCTGCTGAGACAAGGGTTCTGCCAGCCATCAGTGGTGACCGGCAGTGGCTCATTGATGGCCGGCAGGCTTCATCAATGGCCGGCAGGGACAAAATCAAGGCCGGTAGGGCCAAAAGGTGGTCGGCAGTGCCTCTCAAGAAGCATGCTTAAAGGGCCAACACATGGTCCAAGAATGGGAGAGAAAGGGTACAGGGTTTGGAAAGCTCAAACCTGTGACGTTCCGCCGCGACAGTCGAGTACTCGACGAGCAATCAAACTAGTGGTTGGATGTACCTGCAAGCACAACCAAGTCTTGAAGACGGTCAAAAATGGGGTGTCTACAATAGGATATTTCTATAATCTTTTATTCTTTCCTTGTTAATGTTTGTACTATATATATTGTACAACTATGATGAATGAAAATACTCAGAAAAGTATTCCACAATTGTGTTTGTTGATATGGTATCAAAGCCTCCTTCAATATCCTTTTCTTAACCCTAGAAATTGAAGTAGGTCATGTATTCACAATTGTTCTTGTTTCTGTTCATATCATTCCGTTGAAAAATTTTCTTTTAGTGCCATCATGACTAAAGTAGGTGGTGCTAAATCACCAACGAAGACAGAGTCTAGTCTCCATTTGCCAGAAACTTCCTCTCTCATCACTCCAAAACGGCTTAATAGTACCAATTATGTGAAGTGGTCTTTGAATGCCCGAAATAAAATCCGTAGGAGAAAACATTAGGGTTATGTTTCGGGTACCAAGGCTGCTCCACTAAATAAAAATTCGGAAGAGTATGAAGAATGGGAGGATGAAAACTGCTTGGTCAAATCTTGGCTTCTTAATGCGATAACAAAGGATATTCAGTCTTTCTTTCTTCGATTGTCGACAGAAAAAGAGATATGAGAGGCGGTTAAAAATACGTATTCAGTTGATCATGATGCATCAAAAGCTTATCAACTTCATTGCGAGGTATTTTCTGTCCGCTAGAATAGAGGTTCTGTTATTTTGGAAAATTACAGAAAATATGACAGGAGCTTGATGACATTGATGCTTGTATTATGGAGTGTACCAATGATATTGCTATATACACCACGAAGGTTAATTCCGAACGCATGTATAAGTTTTTGGCTGGTCTTGATCCTCACTTAGATAGGGTTCGAGGTCGTGTACTGTCTACAAAACCACTTCCTGATATACAGGCGACTTACGCTATGGTTTGTTCGGAAGCTAATCAACAAGATGCTATGCTTAGAGGAAATATTGGAGAAGGGGGGGCTGTAATGGCTTCTCGGAGGACGAACATCTCAAAAAAGGATAAAAAATGTACTCACTGTCATGGTACTGGTCATACGGTGGACACGTGCTTCCAACTTTATGGGTATCCAGAATGGCATCCAAAGGGTAAGAAGGCATCCCATATGGAGGCGGACTCTAATCCAAAAGCAGATCTAGCCACAACTCTTGCATTCATTGCTAAGTCTGGTATGTCCTTGTCTAGAAATAGTGATTGGATAATTAACTCTAGCTCAACAGACCATATGACTTGTGATCGTTATAAGTTTGGTCATTTATTTTCTAAATGTTCCAAAGTCACTATTACCACTGCTAATGGTGTATCATCTCCAGTTATTGGAGTTGGTACAATTCCGTTATCTTCCACGTTAGAAATCGAGGATGTCTTATTTGTGCCATCGTTAAATTGTAATATTCTTTCTGTGAATCAATTAGCAAAATCTCGTAATTGTGTTGCTTTATTTTTTCCTACTCACTATGTCTTTCAGAACATTCATACTCGGGAGAAGATTGGCAGTGATAGAAAAATGGGAGGGTTGTACTATCTTGAGGATGGATTCCACCATTCCAATAAAAAGGGGCAAGCTCTTATGGTAAATGGAGATTCTGTGAATAAGAAAAATGAAGAAATTTGGCTATGGCATAGGAGACTGATTCACCCTTCCTTTGGCTATCTTAGGAGATTATTTTCATTGTTGTTTCATGGCTGTAATCTTTCAGACTTTGTTTGCGAAACTTGTGTGAAGGCAAAAAGTCATCGTATTACTTTTCATTTGAGTGATCACAAAACAGATTTACCTTTTTCATTAGTTCATTTAGATGTTTGGGGACCGACCCCAATTTCTACTCTTAATGGGATAAAGTGGTTTATAACTTTTGTTGATGATTACACTCACATGACTTGGGTTTATCAAATGAAACACAAGAGTGATGTTTGTTCAATTTTTCGCCTATTTCATCAAATGATAACTATTCAATTTGGTGTTCCAATAAACATCTTTTGTTCTGATAATGGTGGTGAGTACGAAAAGAAAGAATTGATGGAATTTATGCACTCTGAAGGGATTATTCACCAAACATCTTACACAGATTCTCCTCAACAAAATGGTATTGCTGAGCAAAAAAACCAACATTTATTGGCAGTTACTCGATCTCTTTTAATTGGGGTTCATGTCCTATTTACTTGTGGGGTGAAGCTTTGAATTCAACGGTCTATTTAATAAACTGTACGCCATCCAGTGTTCTTAATTTTTGAAGACTATTGGATGCCCTTTCTGATCATTGCACTCTTCCACCGGTGGTGTTTTTGGCTCCACAAATTTTTGGGTGTGTAGTTTATTTCATTTGCATCCCCGTCAACAGACTAGGCTTGAGTCTCGGGCTTTGAAGTGTGTTTTTGTGGGCTATGGGAACACTAAAAAGGGCTACAAGTGTTATGATCCTGCTACTCGGAGGCTTTATGTTTCCATGGATATAACCTTGCATGAGAACGAACTTTTTTGCTAGGTGCCGACTCCTAATTTACCATTTCAGGGGGAGAAAAATCTCAATACAATTTTTGAAAAGACACCTCTCATGACACACCCTCATATTACTTGTCATTATTGTAGAAAGAAATGTCATTATATATCTTATTGTCCATTCAAAAAGAATATGAACATGGGAATTAAAAAGATTTGGATTATTAAAGGATCTAACAAAACTAACTGAAAAGGACCCAAGAAATTATGGGTACCAAAAACCAACATTTAATTGTCATCTTATAGGTTTGCTTCAAGTCCAAAGCTAAAGAAGGGAAGTGGTACCTTGATAGTGGATGTTCCAGACACATGACCGGAGATAAATCCTTATTTACTAAACTATCATCAAAAGATGGAGGATTTGTTACTTTTGAAGACAATAAGAAAGGAAAAATCATCGGTATTGGTAGCATCGGTATTTCTCATAACCCTTATATTGAAAATGTTTTACTTGTTGATGGACTTAAGCATAACCTACTTAGTATTAGTCAATTATTTGATAAAGGTAATCTAGTTATTTTGATAAATCACATTGCACAATTGAAAGCACAAATGATCATAAAGCTTTATTCGTTGGTAATCGCCATGATAATGTTTATGTTTTTCATCTTAATTATCTATATACTAGTGATGTTAAATGTTTATATGTTAATAATGAAAATAGTCGATTATGGCATAGAAGACTTGGTCATGCTCATATGAATTTAATTACTAAACTTTTGAGAAAGGATTTGGTCATTGAACTTCCAAAAATTAAATTTGGAAAAGATTATCTTTGTAATGCTTGTCAACAAGGAAAACAAACTAAAACATCATTTAAATCAAAATCTCATATTTCCACAACTAAACCTTTACAACTATTGTATATGGATTTATTTGGTCCCTCAAGGACATCTAGTTTAGGTGGTAAACATTATTGTCTTGTTATAGTTGATGATTATTCAAGATTTACATGGGTTATGTTTTAGCACACAGAGATGAAACCTTTTCTTCTTTCACAAAACTCTGTCGTTGAATTCAAAATAAAAAAATGCTTTCTTATTACTAATATTCGAACCGACCATGGCAGAGAACTTAAAAATGAGAAATTTGAATTGTTTTGTGATGAGCATGGTATTGGACATAATTTTTCAACACCTAGAATCCCTCAACAAAATGGTGTAGTAGAAAAGAAGAATAGAACTTTAGAAGAGATGAGTAGAACAATACTTTACGAAAATAATCTTCCTAAATATTTTTGGGCCGAAGCCGTTCACACCGCATGCTATATTTTAAATCGTACATTGATTAGACCTATTCTCAAAAAGACTCTTTATGAACTTTGGCATGATAGAAAGCCCAACATTAGTCACTTGCATGTTTTTTGTTGTAAATATTTTGTGCATAATAATGGTATGGATAACTTAGGTAAATTTGATTCAAAATCTGATGAAATAATTTTTCTTGGCTATTTCTTAACTAGCAAAGCTTATCGTGTTTTTAATAAAAGAACTCTTGTTGTGGAAGAATCTATACATGTGGTATTTGATGAAACTAACATCTCTGCTCAAAAGTAAATTGTCAGTGATAATATAGATTTGGAACCAAATGTGGAAGATTCAAGTATCTACAAAGAAGAGAACCAACCATGTAAGTTGAACAAAGAGATTGAACAACCTATTCTCCCACCTCAAGAAGAAGGAGGAAACAATAATGATTTTCCAAGAGAATGGAAGTTTGTTGATAATCACCCTAAGGATTTAATCCTAGGTGACCCTACAAAAGGTATCGAAACTCGCTCTTCACTTAGAAACATTTGTAGTAAACTAGCTTTTCTCTCATAGATTGAGCCTAAAAACTTTCAAGAAGCCGAATTCGATGAACATTGGATGATAGCTATGTATGAAGAGCTTAACCAATTTGAGCGAAACAATGTGTGGGAACTTGTACCAAAACCTAAAGACCATACCATTATCGGTACCAAATGGATTTTTCGAAACAAGCTTGATAAATCTAGGACAATTGTAAGAAACAAGGCTAGACTTGTTGCACAAGGATACAATCAAGAAGAAGGTATTGATTTCGATGAAACCTTTGCTCCGGTTGCTAGATTAGAAGCGATTTGCATGTTACTTACATTTGCATGTTTTAGAGATTTCAAACTTTATCAAATGAATGTAAAAAGTGTCTTTCTAAATGGTTTTATAAATGAGGAAGTTTATGTTAAACAAACCCCAGATTTTGAAGATCATGCTTTTCCAATCATATTTTTAAACTATCAAAAACTTTATATGGTTTGAAACAAGCACCTCGTGCATGGTATGAACGATTGAGTAAATTTTTGATTGAAAATAATTTTTCTAGAGGAACGATTGACACAACACTTTTTGTTAAAACTAAAAATAATGATTTACTTATTGTGCAAATATATGTGGATGACATTATATTTGGTGCTACTAATGAAACCTTGTGTAAGGAATTTGCTAAATGTATGCAAGGTGAGTTTGAGATGAGTATGATGGGGGAGCTAAATTATTTCCTTGGACTTCAAATCAAACAATGTAAGGAAGGAATTTTTATCAACCAAGCTAAGTACACAAAAAAACTACTCAAAAAGTTTGGTATGTATGACTCAAAAATAGCTGGAACACCTATGAGTACATCCATTAAGCTAGACAAGGATGAAAAAGATAAGTCCATCGATCAAACAAAATATCGAGGTATGATCGGCTTACTTCTTTATTTAACTGCAAGTAGACCCGATATTATGTTTAGTGTTTGTATGTGTGCTAGATATCAATCAAATCCTAAGGAATCATATCTCAGTAATGTTAAAAAAAAATTTAGATATTTTGTTGGCACTCAAAATTTGGGATTATTTTATCCTGGAGGTGTTACATTTGATTTAATTAGTTAGTCGGATGTTGACTTTGCCGGATGCAAACTTGATAGAAAAAACACTAGTGGCACTTGTCACTTTCTTGGTAACTCATTAGTATCTTGGTTTAGCAAAAAGCAAAATTCTGTTGCTTTATCAACGGCCGAAGTTGAATATATAACTTCCGGAAGTTGTTGTGCCCAAATACTTTGAATGAAACAACAATTGGAGAACTTTGATTTGCATTATGATCATATCCCTATTAAGGCCTCGTTTGACAAGTAGCTTTTTTAGGCAAAAAGTCATTAAAAAAATCAAAAAACCAACAACCCAAACCGAAAAGTCAAAGATTCCCTTTTCTCTCTGCTTTTTGCACATATTTTCGTAAAAAGCCAAAAAGTCATCCCAAATATACTAATTTTTTTACATCACATTTTAGCCAAGAAGTCAAAAAGTTACTAAAAAAACCTATTTCCAAACGAGGCCTAAATGTAAGAATACTAATTCCATCAATTTAAGCAAAAATCCGATTCAACACTCACGAACAAAACATGTTGAAATTCGACATCATTTTTTAAGAGATCATATTCAACAAAGGGATATTGTACTTGAATTTGTAAACACCGACAAACAATTGACGGATATTTTCACAAAACCCCTAAGCGAGGATCGCTTCAATTTTATTCGTGGCGAGCTTGGAATGTCAATTTCTACTTAAAAAGTTTTGTTATGACTGTGAAACTTGAATTTTTGTTAAAATGATATATGTGTATTGCTACATTCATATGGAAACATTTATATCAGTTGAATGTTCTCAAGTCCTTCATACATTTATTCTCCTTAACAGTTCGCTATTCTCAACTGTGTAATTTTTTTTTGGTTTTGCATGTTGAGGTAAAATTAACTTTGCATACATTAATTTTTTTTAAACCCTCATGGTATTTTTTTTGCATTACTATTCCAGCAACACCAACGTCCCATTAAGTTTAATTTCTACTAGTATTATTTTATTTTATTTTATTTTATTTTTATTTTACTATTAGGCTTAATTTCTTTTATTTTTATTTTTTTTTCTCATTATTATTTTTTGCTTAGGCTTAATTTTCTTTTTTCTTTTTTTTTTCCTTTTTAATTTCATTTTTAGTACTTAAACATAAAAACAAAAACAAATCAAAATACAAATATTTACATTAAAAAAAAAAAACCTTCATTTTTTTACGACCATACGCCGATCAAAATAAATATATTTACATAAAAAAAAATAAAAAATAAATAAATAAACCCTTCATTTTTTTTTTACGACCATACGCCGATCTTACATATTTGCCTCTTCAATCGTTTTCTTCCTGTTTTTATCACGTTGAGAGGCCCTTGAAGGCCCTGCCCCCATGCTTTTGTCGAGAGCGACGACTCCCCGCTGACTATTAAAAACCAAGAACGACGTTGCTTCAAATCGGGCCATTGAGGTGGTCTTTCGTTTAAGCTTTTTATTTTCGACCTTCAGTGCACAAATCTCTACTCGCGCATCCTTGTACATGCGCTGGAGCAGCGAGAGTTGGCCGTTGACCTGGTAGAGCTCACTCGTCCTGTTCTGCAGTCGGTGAGCCAATTTTGTGACTGCAGTCACCGTATCCATACAGGACGTCAATGTGAAATGATTGGCTTCAATGTCTGATTGAGCTACCATTATTTGCTCAATCGACATCATAGGAAGGTTGGGAAGAGTAGGAGTCGAGGCGCTCGGCCCAGCAGCGCTTACGGGATTATTCAGGTCCGGAAAGAGAGTAAGGGGACGGGATAAGGCCATGAAGTAGAAGCGAGAGATGTACTTAACAGGAGGGTCATTTTTGGCAGTCTTTCTGCTCCATTCAGTCTCTCTATTCTATCTCTCTCACGTAGAAAAAGAAAGAGATGGAAACGAATAAGAAAGAAGAAGGAGAAGAGAGTGATTAAGAAGAAGACGGAGGAGAAGAAGACAAGAGGGAGAGAAAGCCGAGGCCGTTGATTGACCCGTCTCGCTTTTGTCGATCGGCTGACGCAAAAGCGAGGACGCGTGTCCGACGCGATTTTCGACGGAAAAGAAAGAGGCACGCGAATCGTATATATATGTATATATATGTTTTGAATTGTATAGATGCCATTTATCACTATCATTTTCCTCCTCCTCCTCCAGATTCTGACCCATGATTTTCTTTTGATAATGTCACAGGGGGAGAAATTATATAATGTTATGTATTATGGTATTATTTTGTTATGATGTTATGTATTATGGTATTATTTTCAAATTATGGTATTATTTGAAAACTAATCTTATGATTATGTATTTATAGTTTGATATCTTAATCTCATATTATGTCTCTAATTAAAGCTTATTTTTTACACATGTGCTAACCTATGTATTTATAAATGAATTCAGGGAGCATGACTTGAGGGGAAGTTTTTCTTACTCTCAAATCAAATCAAAACATCATTGTATGCCATCATAAAAAAGGGAGAGATTGTTAGACTTATTTATTTTGATAATTTATTTAATTATGTTTTAATTTGATTTGGAAGAGAAAAATAGAATCAAAATTTATTTTGATGATTTATTTAATTATGTTTTAATTTATTTGGAAAAGAAAAATATAATCAAAATTTATTTTGATGATTTATTTGGAAGAGAAAAATATAATCAAAATTTATTTTGATGATTTATTTAGAGAAAAATAGAATCAACATTTATTTTGATGATTTATTTAATTATGTTTTAATTTATTTGAAAGAGAAAAATAGAATCAAAATTTATTTTGCCCCATTATTTATCACCTAAACTTTTATCCTAAATGTTGTTAGAATATATTTAATATTTGCTTAATTCAGGAGTTCAAACAGACCAAAAACAGAGGTTCAAACAGCCCAGTACAGCAGCAGGCCAAAAGGTTCAAGTGGACGATATTCAAATTAGCAATGATGGAGTGGAAGATATTCAAATGAATACAACGACTATAAACGGTTATAAGTTTCATTATATATACCAAAACTTCTAATGTAAACTAGTTACAAAAAAAAATCAGAAATTATTCTTTGACCTATAATCACTCACATCTATTCTCTAAAAAATTCTCTAAGAAGTGTTCTTCAATTTTTTTTTACATCCCTTTTAAAAAATTATGCACTGAGACGTATAGCTTTAAGCCCATCTTTCCTGTGTGAGGTTTATAGAAAAATCAGAGCTTCATTTTTATATCTATCTTTGAGAGATAATTCTTGTAACTTTTTGTGAAAGTAAAAACACCTTCTTTTCAACCTTGTAAGAGTGTAGTACACTCAGTGTTCTTGACTTAGAAAGTCTGTGTAAAATCCGTGGAGGATTGCTCTATTTGTAAAGAGGTTGCTAGCAACCCCGTGAAGCTGAAGCATAGTGGAAAATCTCAAGTGAAGCTTGAGGAGTGGACGTAGGCCGAGTTGAAGCCGAACCACTATAAATTTGTTTGCCTCTCTCTCCCTTATCTTTTTATTTTATTTAAATTGTTGTAGCTATATTTCACATTTTCACTATGCTAAAATTATTAACTGACATAGTTGTTAGAACACTTGTTTTAATTATTTTTATTTCATTAACTATATTTATCTATTGTGCTAGTCATAATTTTTATTAGGGTATTATTAATTTTTAATTATAAAAACCTAATTCACCCCCCTCTTAGGTTGTCTTTTGGGTAACAACCATCAACAACATCATCATCATACATGGATACATACATACACAAACACACAGGTGTTTATAGTGTCACGAGTTCTGATAAAGCAATGTGAATCTTTCTCCAAAAGTGAGATTGTAACTATCATGCTAGAAAGCATTATGTTTCAAAACTAATTCTTCTACAGTTAACAATACACACAAACCCATTGTTTATTTATCCAAAAAAAAAAAAAAACAATACACAAACCCATACAAGACCAAATCCAAAACATCATAGTTTACTCAGGAGACTCAAGACCTAATGTCCCTGGAAGGAAAACAATACACACAAACCCAGATCTATTTCAATAACTACATACACAAACAAATCATCAACAACAAATCTGTTTGTGTTCACAAAAAAAAAAATGTTTCAACAACACAAAAAAAAATCTATATACATACATACACAAAATCTATTTCAAAAAAAATCTGAGATCTGTGTATTTGCATCGTGGACGGAGGCGATGGACGACAGAGGATAGGAGGACGATCGGTGACTGTGACTGCGGCAACGGAGGAGGACGATGGGTGACTACGATTATGACGACGGAGACGATGGACGACAGAGGAGGATGATCGGTGTCGCGTGTAATGGAAGCGGTGCTGATGAAGAGGAGAGGTGCGCCAGTGAGAGAGAGAGAGAAAGTAGAAGAGAGATAGAGAGAGAGAGAGAGAAGAGACAGAGATGGAGAGGAAGATAGAAGCGAGTGAGATGAGGATGAGGTTTGGTTTATATATATATAGAGGGTAAAATAGTAATTTCATTTCGGGGATACACAGGGACGGAACGGGACGGGTACGGGGCTGGAACATGTATCCCCGTCCCCAGCCCGAAATTGATCGGGGATTGATTTTTAAATACCATCCCTGCCCCATTGGGGATATTTTTCGGGAAAAAATCGCTCAAATCGAGGTCGAGGGATCGAGTCCCCGTCGGGCCGGTTTCAAATTGCCATCCCTATACATCACCAATGTTGTGAACTCTCTCACAGCACCCACCCCGCCTCCCATCAACACAATTGTCAAAAAAATATCATAACTCAAAAAATATTTAAAAAGTTAAAATAAGTAAATGAGTCTTCTATAAGATTTATCTCTTCATCTGAATTTTTAGTATATTTTTCACCATCATTTTCATCATTTACTTTTAGGGGATTTTTTTAAGGGTCTCTGGAATTAATATTTTATAATATAAAGAACATCTAATATTTTTATTATTTCTAAGATCCGTAAATATCGATCAATAAAAAATTCAATCCAGAGAATTTCTCTGGCATTCCGAGTCGGAAGGCTAGAGAAATTCTCTAGATTCCCGTCTAAAGATTTCCTCTGGCTTTCGCAAGAATTTCTCTGGGTTCAAACTAGAAAATTTCTCTACCTTCCCAATCACGATGTGTAATGCACAGATCGATCACCCAAATAAGTAATAACAACAACAACCAATATACATATATCCAAAGAATTTCTCTGGACTTCCTAGAGAAAGATAAATTCTCTAGATTCCATTCTAGAGATTTTCTCTAACTTTCCAGAGAATTTCTTTGGATTTTCTCTAGATTTGAAAAAACAATAATGAATTGTTCAAGAAACAGAGCATCTGGCTTCACTATGATTTGCATTTGTCTATGGGAAGGCCAGAGAAATTCTCTGGATTCCAATTTAGAGATTTTCCCTGGATTTTCTATGGATTTTTTTTCTGGATTTCAAGAAACAGTAATGAAGAGTTCAAGAAACACCAGAAAAATTTCTTTGTCTTCCTAATCACGATGTGCAATACACAAATCGATCACCCAAATAAGCAACAACAACAACCAATATACATATATTCAGAGAATTTCTCTAGACTTCTTAGAGAATTTCTTTCTAGAGAATTTGTTTAGAGAATTCTAGAAAGCCTAAACAAATTCTCTGGATTCCAGTCTAAAGATTTTCTCTAGATTTCAAGAAAAAATAATAAAGAGTTCAAGGAACAGAGCATCTGGTTTCACTGTGATTTGCATTTGTCCATGGGAAAGCTAGAGAAATTCTTTGGATTCCAATATAGAGATTTTCTCCGGATTTACAAAAAAATTCTCTGGATTTTCTATAGATTTTCTCTGGATTTCAAAAAATAGTAATGAAAAGTTCAAGAAAAAGCATAAAATTTCTCTGTCTTCACAATCGCGATGCGCAATACGCAAATCGATCACCCAAATAAGCAATAACAAAAACCAATATACATATATCCAGAGAATTTCTCTCTATTTTGGAAAGGCCAGGTAAATTCTTTGGATTCCAGTCTAGAATTTTTTTTTGGCGTTTCTCTAGATTTCAAGAAACAGTAATGAAGAATTCAAGGAACAAAACATATGGCTTCACTATGTTCTGCATTTGTCCATAGGAAGGCCCAAAGAAATTTTCTGGATTCGACTCTAAAGATTTTCTCTGGATTTTCTTGGGATTTCAAGAAACAGTAATGAAGAGTTTAAGAAATATAACATCTGGTTTCACTGTGATTTGCATTTGTTCATGGGAAGGCCAGAGAAATTCTCTAGATTCCAGTCTAGAGATTTTCTCTAGATTTTCAGAGAATTTCTCCATATTTGAAGAAACAGTAATGAAGAGTTCAAGGAACAGAGCATCTAGCTTCATTGTGATTTGCATTTTTCCATATACATAATACATATACAACTCCTCAAACACTAAATGTAACAACCCCGACCCATGATTAACGTTAATCCATGCTTAAGTATGTCTAACAAGTAATTAAGAAAAAATCCTGAGTTAATTATATGTGTATTGCATTATTTGTGTTTATATTTGGTTAACGTAAGAAGATCTGTTCATGTTTTCGTTTCGGTTTATGAATTGAAGGCCTTATCGACATTCGATTCAGAAATTGACTTGATTTATGTGTTAACTAGAATTTTTAAAATTTTATGGCAGGTTCAATTGAAATTCAATTCGGAACGATTAAATTAGAGTGATTACTCAATTAAAACTAATTAATGAATTCCTTAATTCAAGCCTAACTAAGGCACTAGTGGACTCTTATATGCATCCATACACTCTCATTTCATTCTTTTTGAGCTACAAACATGGAGAAAGAGAGAGACCAAAAGCGAGAGTGAGTTTAACAAGGGAGAATAGGTAAATTGCTAGGAATTGTTGGAAACTTGAGGAGAGTTTAGAAATTTAAGCCTCTACACCTGTGAATCCAAAGTATAAGGTAAGAATTCAAGCCTTTAGTCTTACTTTTGAGTTGGTAAGTTCATGAATACAAGAGAATTAAGTTGAAATTGAACTAAAATAAAGGAGTATAAATCATACCATGCATACATGCATGTTTTCTTACATTTTGAGTTTAATTTCCAAGAATTCCCTCATACATGTCTTGAATTCACCTTAATTTTGGGAAATCATCAAGTTTCATGTTGTTTTGTAGCATTTGATCATGTTTTGAGAAGCTTAAGTTCAAAGAAATTCATGCACGTCATGTTCATATCATGTTCTTACATTTCAAGTTGAATTGTTGCACAATTGACTTACTCTTGGGCCTTGATTTTGTGAAAGGATCTTTAATTCTTAATGTTTTCAAAGTCTAAACTTGTTTTCTCAAGTTTTGGGGGTCAAAAGTTGTGTTTTGATGAGTTAGATTCGAGTTTTGAGCTAAGGAGTGCAATTTGGAAATTTCAGATTTTGCACTTCCACTTGAGTGAAGGAATCCACGCTCGAGTGACCACTCTGAGCGCGTGTACTTCCGCTCAAGCGACCATAAGTCCGCTCAAGCATGAAATGCATACTCCCAGAAGTTCACGTGTTTTACAGATCGCTCGAGCGACAAAAGTCACGCTCGAGCGAATGTCTGAGTCTCACGCTCGAGCGAGAATCGAGTGACCGTCGAACGGGAATTTCACTCAATGAATACTTTTTCAAAAGTTTGCAGACCGCTCGAGCGGATCCTCACATTTTGCATATCCGCTCGAGCGAGGAAAGCCACGCTCGAGCGTGGACCCTGTTTTTAGTAAATTTTGAAAAATGTTTTCAAGTACATTTTTGCATCCTCATTCTATCCTAGGCATTCCTAGGCCAAGATCAAGACATTATGATGAGGATAAAGGCTAGAAATACACTAAGAACAAATGAAATAAGTTATGTACAATCTAAGCGTGTGTTCCAATGTATGTATTTGTCATGTTATGTAAGTCACGCACCTCAAGTTAAGCGAATTGCCTGCTCTACTCGTCTATTTGGAGCCACCGGTTATCTGTGAGTAATAACTTCGTAAAGCTATGTTCAAGTTAAATTATTTTCTGTATATAGAATAAGATTTGTTTTATGAAATGCCATGTTTTATACTATGAATGATTGTCTAACTCTAACAAATATTTGTGATATTATGCTATGATCCAAGTATACTATCTGTACCCAGACCGGAGGTTCCTTATGGAACTGACAAGTTAGGTATACCCGGCTAGAGGTTCCTTTATGGAACTGACAAGTTATCCGTTCCCAGTCCGGAGGTTCCTTTATGGAACTGACTAGTTATTTGTACCCAGCCGAAGGTTCCTCTATGGAACTGACAAGTATAATCTATGATGCTATGTATATGATCTGTTAGTTCTAATGGATAAACCATGTATGATCAAGTATGAATTTTGAATTCTGTATATGAATTGATTAAGAATATGTCACGACCCAAACCCGCCCCTAAGGGTTTAGCATCGTAACCGGCCAATAATCCGTAATTACCAAAGGCCTGCTTAACAGTAATGATAATAATACAGTATAAAGGGGGCTGGCGGAAGCCATTGAATAATAAAATAACGTCTAATGAGTTGTGAGGACTTGAATGGAAATAAACTTTCATGTACATAACTATATTCATAACCACTTATACCAAAAATACATATGCAAGACAATATGCAAGTTAGGGACATAATCTCATCACTAAAAAAAACTGTATAAATAAAAGTCTTAAACATTCTTTACATTAGCAAAGACAAAAGGGTGAATTTGAATCACCCAAAAAGTCTTGACTCGTGCAAGTTCAGAACCTAACGGCTGGCTTGACAAAACGTGACCGGTGCCTGGCTACCTACATATATACAATAAACTGTGAGCTAAAGCCCAGTGAATAACGAATGTGTAAAGGGGTTAAGAATGAATGTCCTTTCAGAGTCTAAAACAGTCATTTTTATCTGTAGATCAGTTATTCATTCAATGTCATATCATTCATTTAGAAATCATAGCAATCATACGTGGTACATCCAACAGCAGAATAGTATAGTAGGTCTTAATAGACCAAACAGTCAGTTGATGGCCATCAATACAGTAACAGTAGTTCCAAAGATAGGAACTGACAGAGATCTCTGTAACAGTAGCAGTAGCAGTAATAGTAGCAGTAGCAATAACAGTAGCAATAACAATAATAGTAACAGTCAGTTGCTATGCATGCCACGAGTACAGTTCATAAAATAGGACAAACATTCATTCAGTAAACAATATCATTTCAGAAAACAGTCCAGTCAATCGTTCAGAAAATAATTATAATTGAACATAGCTTTACAATATTGTTACTCACATATAACAGGGTTGTAAGCAAACTATTCAGCTTCTTTGAGGTGCGTAACCTACACAGTTACAAAACGAATGTGTACTAAATTACACACCCGGAATTGATAACTTAGTCCTTTCTACTTGTTTGGTGGTGTTCTACTTCATTATCCTCATTATGATATCTTAATCATGGCATAGGAATGCCTAGGATGGAAAGAGGATGCAAAAATGTATTTGAAAATGTTTTTCAAAACTTGCTGAAAAACAGCGGTCTCGCTCGAGCATAACTTTCTTCGCTCGAGCGGACATACCGAATGTAAGTGGTCGCTCGAGCGCACACTCCTTCGCTCGAGCGGTCTACAAAATGTGAAAAAGTTCTGATTGCGTGCAATTTCCGCTCGACGCTCGCTCGAGCGTGAGACACAAGTCCTCGCTCAAGCGTAACTCTTGTCACTCGAGCGTGCTTCCAAACACGCAAACTTCTGAGAGCATGAAATTTACGCTCGAGCCAACCTCTTGTCGCTCGAGCGGAAGTGTGAAAATGCAAGTGGTTGCTCGAGCGTGGAATCCTTTGCTCAAGCGTAGAGGCGAAATTCTGGGTTTTCCAGATTTGCCTCCAAATTGCAAACCTTGAATTCAACACCTCAAAACTCATCCTTTTGGGCCAAAATTCTGGAAAACACTTAGAAACTCACAAAACTTAATGATTTAAAGATCATTTTATGAAATCAAAGCCCAAAAGCATGCCAATGGTACACAAATTCAACTTAAATTTCATGAATGCTTCAAGGATATAACATGTATGAATTCTCTTGAACTCCAACACCTCAAAACATGATCAAACTTGGCAAATTGATAGAAAACATGATGATTTCCTACAATTAAGCTCAATCGATGACATGTATGAGAGAATTCTTAGCAAACATGCTCCAAATGTAATAAAATGACATGCAGGCATGGATTAATCTTCCTTCCTAGTTCTTAAGCTTAATTCTTACATCTCATAGCTCAATTCACTTGAATTCATAGATGAATCAACTTAATTTCAAGACTAAAGACTTGACTTCTTACCTTAGATGTTCAATTGGGTCCTAGATGCCAAATTCTTGAGCTAGATGATCAATCTCCAAGGTTCCTTCTTCTATTCTAGCAATTCCTTTCAATTGAGTTCAATTCTCATACCTAAGACTAAATCTCCCTACTCTCTCAATTTCTCATGTTTTTTAGCATCCAAGAGTAGGAAATGAGAGTGTAAAGCCAAGTAAAGGAGTCAAAGTAGCCTCATATAGGCTTAATTGAAGTGACTTAATTAAATTGATTTATATTAATCACATTAGCACTAATTATTCTAATTTATTCGTTCCGAACCGAATTTCAATTAAACCCACCATAAAATTCTATAAATCCTAATTAACATATAATTCAAGTCAATTTTTGAATCGGATGTCGATAAGGCCTTCAATTCGCAAATCGGAACTAAAACATGAATAGATCTTTCTACATCAAACAGATAAAAATGCATTTAAAGCAACACACTCATGTAATTAATTTAGGATCCCGTCTTAATCATTTACTTAGCATGCTTAATCATGAATTAGCGTTAATCATGGGTCAGGGTTGTCACAAAATACGAATGTGAACTAGCTTAGTCATGGGACACCATTCATTTAACCCTTTACTCTGTTATTATTCACTAGACTCCCGCTCACTATTTATATTATGTATGTAGGTAATCAAGCACATAACCAGGCTCAAAGTTGAGGACCTGGCGTCTCAATTTTTGTCAGCCAACCTTAGCGCCTCCTCAGGAGGCTTCGGACTAAGTCAAGTCTAGTGGTTGTGTTATTATGAATGTATAAGACTTAGTTTCTTTTGCTTCATGAACAAGTTTCTCTGTTTTTATGTATATGAAGTGATGTGTAAATACTGTATCTTTTGACGTCACTCGTATGTTTATAAAAGTTTGAGATTATCTGTCTCATGTATGTCTTCATAGCTCGATAGATTATGTATATTTTATGTATCTGTTTCCGCAGCCCCCTAATTATACATTATTATGTTAAAAGGCCTTTGGTAATCCAAGGATTACTGGCCGGTTACGACGCTAGACCTATAGGGTTGGATTGTGACACTAAAACTTTAAATCCGAAATTCAAGAATTCAACATCCCTAAATCCTTTAAGACCCATCAACACCATACAAAATTGTCAAACAAACCGTAATCACATTGTTTGTCACGACCCAACGCCCGACCCAAATGATTAGAGAAGTGACCGGCCAGTAATCCGAGATTACCAAAGGCCTACTTAATAGTAATACAGTAATAAGGGCTAGCGGAAGCCAATAAATAATAAAATATAACGTCCAATGAGCTGTGAAAACTTAAATGGACAAAACAAACAGGACAATCATTCAATCAGTCAAAAAATATAATTTCAGAAATGGAACAGTTTATAAGTCAAAAAATACTTATAATTTGAACATATCTTTATAAGGTTGTTACTCACAGTTGGTGTCACGACCCAAACTCGCCCCCTATGGGTTTAGCATCGTAACCGGCCAGTATTCCTTAGATTACCAAAGGCCTCTTGATATATTACCATATAGTTAGGGGCTGCGGAAGCAAATATACAAAACTTACATAGTCCATTGAGCTGTGAAGACTTACATGAGACAGATAATCTAAAACTTTTATAAACTTATGAGTGACGTCAAAAAGTTGTAATATTTACACATCACTCATTGGACATATTATCAGAAATCTTGCCGAAAACTTAAAGAAATAAACAAAGTCAAATACAATTACAAAAATAGCCACTAAACTTGACTTCGACCAGAACCTCCTCGGGAGGCACAAAGGTTGGCTGACAAGAACTGAAACATAGACCGTCAACTCAGGGCCTGGTCATGTGCCTGCTCACCTACATACATAACATAAATAGTGAATAATAACAAAGTAAAGATGTTTAATGAAGGTTGTCCATAACAGTTACAGAAAACAAAATTCAATAGTTATCAGAAATGGATTCATAATCGTATTCAGAAATCATAGTTCATACAGATACAGAATTAGAATCATGTTCATGACCAGAGTTTGTTATTAATCATACGTGGTACATTCATTAGCACTAGCAGAAACAGTTGACCCATAAAGGGACGGCCATAAAGGCGTACAGTTGACTCACGTGCACGGAGACAGTACAGTTGGCTCATGAGATGTACAGTTGGCCCATAAAAGGACGTATACATAAGGATCCATAACAGTTGGCTTATAAGACATACAGTTGACCCATAATTGGGACGTAACAGAACAGATAACAGATGTCATTTGAAGCTAAGAATGCCACGAATACATTTCAGAAACATTGGACAACCATTCATTCATACAGAAAATAATATTTCAGAAAACAGATCATCTTATATTATTCAGAAAATACTTATAAGTGAACATAACTTTACAAAGTTATTACTCACTGATAACAGAGGCTCCAAAGTGACAGACAAAAAAAGCAAATTAGATGTCTTGCGGCGCGTGACCTACAAAACATAACAACGCACATATTGAAACACACGCTCGAAGTGTGCATAGCTTATTCGATTGTTGTTAGTGTGCTTCTAGCCTTTATCCTCATTATGGTGTCTTAATCTTGGCTTAGGAATGCCTAAGATAGAATGAGGATGCAAAAATGTGCTTGAAAACATTTTTCAAAACTTGCTGAAAATAAGGCCCACGCTCTAGCGTGGCTTTTCTCGCTTGAGTGGACATGCAAAAAGTGAAGGTTCGCTCGAGCGTAACTTCCTTCGCTCGAGTGGACTGTAAACTTTGAAAAAGTACTGGTTGCTTGATTTTCATGCTCGACGGACGCTCGATCTCCGTTCAAGCGTGAGACTCAAACCCTCGCTCGAGCATGGTTTCTGTCGCTCGAGTGTGCTGCAAAACATGTGAACTTCTGAGGGCTTACATTTCACGCTCGATCGTATTTCAAGTTGCTCGAGTGGAAATGCACGCACTCAGAGTGGTCGCTCGAGCGTGGGTTCCTACGCTCGAGCGTAGATACAAATTCTGGAATTTCCAGATTTGATCTCCAAGCTCAAAACTTAAACTTAAAGCTTCAAAACTTGATTTTCCTGAGCCAAAACTTGAGGAAATACATGAAAACTCTTAAACAACATGAATTAAAGATCAATTCAAGAAATCATGGCTCAAAAGCTTGCCAATTGTACAAAACTTCAACTTGAAATTTGTGGGTGTTTCATGAACATGACATGCATGAATTCCTTTAAACTCAATCTTTTCATAACATGATCAAATGTTACAAAACATCATGAAACTTAATAATTTCCCAAAATTAAGGTGAATTCAAGACATGCATGAGGGAATTCTTGACAATTTAACTTAAAATGTAAAAAAAATATGCATGCATGCTTGGAATGTTCTTCCTTTCTACTACATAGGCTCAATTCTTGCATTCCTCCTCTCAATTCTTAGAATTCATATCCTAGATATCATAATTACATTGTCTAAGTGTTGAACCCTTACCTCAACTTCTCAATCAAGCTATTACACTCTTAGAATTCATGTCCTAGATATCATAATTACACTCTTATTAGATGGTGAATACTCTAAACTTCCAAACCATATCCTTCAATTTCCAAGCTAATTTCTTCCAAACTCTAACAATTCCCTTGATGATCTCAATTCTCTCTTGCTCTCTCCCTCTCTCTCACGTTGAGCTCAAATATGAGGGAAATAAGAGTGTCAAAAACATGTATAAGAGAGATAGAAGTGGCCTTGTATAAGCCTACTTAGTGGTATTTAATTAATTGGCTTAAGCTAAGCTAAATAGCATTAATTAATCTAATTTTAATCGTTCCAAATTGAATTTCAATTAAACCTACCACACGGTTCTAAAAATTCCAAATAACACATAAATCAAAACAATTTCTGAATCAGATGCCGATAAGGCCTTCAATTCACAAACTGAAACTAAAACATGAACAGATCTTTCTACGTCAAACAGATAAAAATGCATTTAAAGCAATGCACCCATGTTATTAATTTAAGATTTCGTTTTAACTATTTACTTAGCACAATAAATCATGACTTAGCGTTAATCATGGGTCGGGGTTGTTGCAGTTGGCTCTCTGAATAACGTGTTCATAATGCGGCGTTTGACCTACACAAACATATTCAAGCACAACCTCTTAATACACATGCAATTCATTCAGTCAGTTCTTAACCCTATTCGGTTCATTCACTACTTGTTTATTTGGTTAGTTCAATTAGTTCTCTAAGTTATTCCATGCTCATGATAGACATATGAATATGAAAAACATGTGAAAATCATGCAAATTGAGGCCTAAAAGTCTGAAAAATAGAAAGAAAACAATTCTGAGCTTGTCTTGAAATCCGCACATGCAGAACTGTCACTGCACGTGTGCCCTGTATGTGCAATTAAAGTAGTAGGTTCGGCCTTGTGAGCTCTGTTTTCTACACGTGCGGGACTCCTTGCTGCATGTGCAATTATGGTTAAGTTTTACAACCTCAAACTTCAATTCTATGCAAATCAAGTCCCAAAACTCTTTAAAAACACGTGAAATTACACATTTCTAACTTCAAACAAAGGACACGACTTCAAATCAAAACTCAAATCCCCATGTAAGAACCCAAAACCTTGAACTTATAGCATTTAGATAGGTCCAGTTCATGTCCTAACTGTATCTGTTCACAATGACACTTGTCCATTCACATATGGCACACAATAACACACATAAACACATAAGCAACATATAAGCACATAATCAAGGCAACCCATAGAATTAGCAGTTAATTAAGGAGGTGGTTGTTACATTGTTCATGAGAAAGATTTTCAAGAAACACATATTTGCACCAACTGTATTGCGGAAAATAAAGAAAACAAAACAGGGAAAAAAATCGAGAGAGAGAAAGATAGAATATATATCAGAAAACAAAAGATAGAATATATATCAGAAAACAAAACCCTAATCTTCAATAAACTCGTATTAAATGTGTTTGGTTTGTATGTATTTGTTTATTTTATATATATATACCCGCCCATACACAGAGAAATATCAAAGATTCTAGATGAAACAAACCCTAATCAGATCTACCATGAAAAGATTTATTGGACTTGTGTTCAATAATCACATATTCATACCATAAGCACAAAACAAAGCAGAAGTTTGTAAATCTATCAATGTGTGTGTGTGTGTGTATATATATATATATAGAGAGAGAGAGAGAGAGAGAGAGAGAAAAGAGGAGCTGATGGAGTATATGCGACTACGAGAAGAGATGCAGTGGTAGGGAAAAACTGTTGACAGTGGCGTTGGAGATAGAGTTCGTTGGGAAGAGAAGAGCAGAGAGAGAGGAAGAGAGGGAGAGATTGGTTTGATTTGAGACAATCAAATTTCTTTGTGATATATGGGTGTCAGGGTTGAGGGGCCTTAGACATCACAAAATAATATTCTGGATCTCTTTCATTACTAAAAATGGAATAGGAACTTTAGACTAATTTTCTCTAAATTTTATCAATTTTAATAATTAAATTCATATATATTTTTTAAATACGTTTATAAGTATTTTGTGAGGTTACCACTGTTTTATATTTTTTTTAAATTTTAACTCACATAAAATCCAATCCTATTTTTATTTGTCTTTCATTATTCGTATAGATTGAAAAATAATGTTATATATTTTATCTTCTTATTATTATATTTTCATAACAATTGTATTAATTTAAATTTATCTAATTTTATTAAAAGAGAGGTGAATATAATAACGAGGTTGGTGCAATTTTTTTTTTAAATCTAAATAATAATAAAAAAATGTAATTTGTATACAAAAATTGCGATGACCGTCATAAGCATGATTCTCTCTACTTGTGGCATAGTGTCCCTCTACTCATAACATTGCTCTCGAATGCCTGGAAAGCAAAAATTAGATACTGTTTCAACCAAATGTAAACTTCGGATGTGTGAAACTCATCCTGTTGGATTGACTAGTGCTGGGAATTCCTTAATCCCTAATCTTAAAGGATTGGCTTAATAGGTACAGTCTCATATTTTGAGATATGTTTTTTTTTAGGTATTAGATTCAATTCTTACTAGGTAATATTAACTATTTAGGATCACGTCCACAGATTCTAACCAATCTATATGGAGAAGCGCTTTGTATAAATTTAAATTAATTGAGATGCGCATAAATGAGTTCAAACATCCAAATATTAAAAAAAAAATTCCTTAATACCTAACCAAATCAGCTCCAAAAAAAAAAAAACACATTAAATATAAGTTACTTTTGATAAATGAAATGCTAGATACTTTCAATTTCTACCTATTACAAGGTCCCACAAAAACAACATTGGGTGTACCAAATGCCACATCATACGAGTTAACAATGTGGTTTTTATTGTTTTGGGATGAGGTTATTTTAATGATTTTTTTTTTTTTTTTTGGATTAAAATATGAAATGACAAAAAAGTATGTTTGAAATTATTTTTTTGACTTTTTACGGAAAAAAAAAAGTGTAAAAAATAAAGAGGAAATAAATTTTTTTATTCTTTTGTATAATTATTTAACTTTTTAATTTTTTAAGAGGTTGTTCGACTTTTTAACTATTCTAAGGAGCTTCCAAACTTGGTGTAACTAATGGTCCCGTTTGTTTTTAGAGATAGAATAGAGGAGCTTGATAGTGAGGGGATTAATAGTGAGAGATTGTTAGTGAGTAGATTAGTAAAATTGTGTTTGTCTTGATGATAGTTGGTATTGTGGGAATTGTTAAATTATTATTATATAAAATAATGAAACAAATAAAATTATAATTTTTACTTAACAAAAAATATTAAATCTTTAAACATTAATGTTAAAAAAAAATGGCCAGCGGGTAATAATAATAATAAAACATTTACAGTTGACCGGTTGACTAACCGGACGTCCCGGCGGATGATCGTAACTCACTAAGCCGATAGACTATTTTCCTAATACCACCTCTTCGCCCAGATTAACAATCTGCTCACCCAAGGCATATCCTAATCCGAACGGACTATCAATCCGGAGGGCCACAAACAAAACAAACGTGAGCAAAGCTCATTGTTCATCCATCACAATCCGAAGTGGACTGCTACTCTAGAAAACAAACGAGGCAATGTGCCATGACAAGAAAGTAGATTTGGACGTGGGTTCTTTTTTCTTGGTTTTCTCTTTTCATATATGAATAGTAGAAGATGCACGAAAATTTATTTTTAAAATAGAAAATTGATTTTGAATTTTTATATTTTATGTTCATAAAATTTTAATAATTGAAAGTTAAATACAAATAAATTTGTTAATGATTTATGAAAATTTTTGTCATTGTGCGTATGATCTTATGTAAAAGGCTCACAAAAATAATTTCTTTCAATTTTTTTTAAAAAAAAAATGTGTATTCTCAATCTAAAATCAAATCTTCATTTGTATTAATCAAATTTATCAAAAATTATAAATTCCACTTGTATCAAAATATTTGTTTTTGAAAAAAAAAATGAAAAATTCTATAATATAAAAAGAAAACATTTGATTAAATAATATATATATATATGATGGGTGGTTTGTATTTAGAGTTGATTTGAGAAGGGACTTTTTTTAGTAAATTTTTGGTTAAATATGATGTAAAAAATTTTAAATTTTGGGAATGATTTTTTGTTATTTTACAAAAAAAAAAAAAAAATTGTATAAAAAAAATAAAGAAAATAAAAATAAATCTTTAAGTTTTTTTTGGTACAATATCTTAAATTTTTGAATATTTTTTTGACTAAATTATTGGATTGGCAAACGCAGTGTAAGGATCATAGTTTTTTGTCCCACCTCCCGTGACTGGTTTAATTCTGTGGTCGTGGACCCACTACATGTTTCCCTGGCTATTTCAATGGCCACAACTACAAGGTGCTACACAACAACGAAGAATCACGAGACCTATTTCTTTCTATCAAATGAACCACATTCGTTACATTCTAGTCTTTTATTTATTTATTTATTCTTATCGCCATTCTACAACCTACACCACACCTGCCAATTTCTAAAAATAGCGCTCTCTCTCTCTCTATATATATATATGATGTAACATTATTGCATTATTAGAATCACATGAAATGGTATCATAGAAAACAATACGGATTCAGAAAAGGGTACAAAATCCAGTGCCGACATTATTTTTTTTAATTCTTTGATTGGCAGTGCCGACATTCGTCTAGGCGGAGTAAATTATGCCTTTATAGCACTATTGGCCCTGTTTGTTTTTGGGAGATTGAGGGGGGTTGAGTCTAGGCGGAGTAAATTATGCCTTTATAGCACTATTGGTCCTGTTTGTTTTTGGGAGATTGAGGGGGATTGAGATTGAGATAGAGATGGAATCTATTAATATTGTGTTTCTTTTAAGAGATGGAGAAGGGATTCATAATTCTCTCCGGATTAGGATGAACTTGGGAAGAGGATTAGGATGGAGGCTTCGAACTTGGTATTAGAAAATAATCCGCTAAAATATTTTTATTTTTTTTATTTTTTGCATTTTTTTTTTACATTAATGTTTAATTTTTTTGTATTTTTTTTTATTTGTTTTATTATTTTATATAAAAATAATTTAACAATCCCTGCACTAACAACTATCTTCAAAACAAACACAACTTTACTTAATCATCTCACTAACAATCTCTTCTCTATTAATTCTCTCACTACGAATCCCCTATATTCTACCTTTTAAAAACAAACAGGCCGCGTTTAAAATGCATTTGCTTGTATGAGAGGAACTCTTCAAAATTTGAAATGGCATTGATAAGATAAGATAATAATTTACAATAATCAAAATACAAACCAGTACAACAAATCAAATGAGGGATTTTCTTTTCAAGCTACCCGAAGGAGGTTACAACACACATAATGCACCGAGGTCTCAAAAAATGTTTGCATCATGCAAAGATTTTGTGAGATATCGGTTCGTGTGTGTAAACTTTGTGGGCGCGCAGTGTTTTTGTTTTCTTTTTCGTTTGTCAGCACTAAGGTTGATCCACAAGTAAATTTGGTAAATCTCGGACTGTCAAGTATTTTGTATGTTAAAGGCAAGTTGCACTACTGCTCTGTTGAAGAGAATTCCTAGGGACAATGACTGTTGTATCAGCAGGAACTTGACAGGTGTCAACATGTTGAATGAGTGAGAAGTGTGTGTTTGAGTCACTTTTTGAGTACAAATTTACAACCTCTACTTCACTTCAACTGGTCCTGGCCACTTGCCTGACCATTTATTGAGACTCCCAACTGTGAACTCCTCCATCTTTTCTCTCCTCTCTTCCCTTTTAAGGTGGAATTTTCTATCACTTTCCAGAGAAAATTATAAAACTTGGGCTTTCTATACTCCCATATTCTGATATACTTCATATTGTTAGAGATTACAAAATAGCCAGCAAGCCATTACTTCATATGGAGCAAACTCATTGGCATTTGATCATTGTAATTACCATAGCACTTTCCCAAAACTCGAGCAACGTGGAAGGCAGAGCCCATTTTCACAAGGAGCACAAAGGGCCCTCTGCTTATGCTCTTAGTTCTCATGATCCTGTATCTCAATCTCCTGCTTATTCCTCTGTTCAATCGGACACAAGCGAACCCCGTAATTCCAGCTCAGATTGCATTTTTGACGTGACATCATTTGGAGCGATCGGAGATGGTTCGGACGATGATACTGCTGCATTCAGGGCAGCATGGAAAGCAGCCTGTGATATTGAATCTGGTGTTCTTTTGGCTCCCTCAAACTACACATTCATGATTACTTCAACAATATTTTCAGGCCCTTGTAAGCCTGGACTAGTGTTTCAAGTAAGCATTTTGTGAAATTTCACTGTTTCTTCTTCTCATTTAAGTATAGAATGTTTCATGGAAAGCTGGTATGTGAATTTTCTCAAATTTTGTGAATGTGAAAAGGTGGATGGGGTACTAATGCCGCCTAATGGACCGGATTGGTGGCCAAAATCAGACAGCAATAGGGAATGGCTTGTGTTTTACCGGCTCGATCAAATGACATTCACTGGAACTGGAACCATTGAAGGGAATGGTGAGCAGTGGTGGGAACTCCCTTGCAAACCTCACCGGGTAATTTTATTCATATTCTTCTATTTTTTTCCTCTAATTTACTCTTTTGGATTAAACCCAGTTTTTTGTTTTATTTTTTGATCTGTTCGACTTTAATTCTAGAATCCTACAATCAACATCATCTTGTCATGTGCTAGTTCCAATTTGTGATCCACTCAAATGATGAAAATGAAATGCCACTAAATTTATTTTACATGGCCATTTCAGGGTCCCAATGGGTCAACCTTGCCTGGACCATGCGATAGCCCCACTGTGAGTAAAAGTGCCCAACACTCAGTTCTGGCTTTTACTCAATCAATCATAGAGATTTTCTTGTCCAACAATGCCAACGGACGCCAAATCTGCATCGAATGGAGAGGCGACAACACTGAAGTCATCTTGAATGGATTGTAGCACGGGTTCCATTCATTTTGAGTGGAGTGTTGTCAGGCCTTGTTTGGAGAGTAGCTATTTTAATCAAAAAATCACTATAAGTATCTTTATTTTTCTACATATCTCTTCATAGAAAGCCAAAAAGTAACTAAAATAACTTGTACTACATTAATATTGTGTACATTTTGGTGTCAACAACATGGAAAATGCTATAAACTCCAAATAATCTACCAAATTTTCTACCAAACCTTTCACATGGGTGTGGGTTTGTGTGAGTTCCACACATTTTTGGTAGAAAATTTGGTAGATCATTTGAAGTTCCTAGCATAACTCCAACAACATTACTCTCTGAGTTCTTTTTTTTTCTTTTTGTCTTTTTCAAATGCAAGTTGTTTTTGAAATAGAACTCTCAAGCTCAAGTAGCTTTAAATTTATTTCTCAGATTCATGTTGTTTCATGAAATCGTGTTTCAATGAAGTTTTCAAAATATAGCTTCAATTTTTTATTTTTTTTTGGCAGCAAATCAGTTTGTGTTATCAAAACACTATTTTAATGAAGTTTCAGAACACAAGTTCAACTCTAAAACTGTGTTTTGAAAACACTGACTTCATAAAAAAAATTGAGTCTGGTTTCATTTTAGTCTTTGTTGTATTGACGAACTTAATTTCTTAAAACAGTTAATTCACTTCTTCATGAGCTCCGATCTGGTGGTAAGTGGGCTACGAATCCAAAATAGTCCCCAGTTCCATATGAAATTTGACAGCTGCACGGGAGTGCTGATAGAGAAGTTGTTCATATCTTCACCTAAGCTTAGCCCAAACACTGATGGCATCCACATCGAGGGCACCAAGCATGTTGGCATATACAACTCTGTGATAGGCAATGGTACCGACTCAAAGCCCTGCCCTGCCCTGCCTTGCACTGCACGCTATTATTGTTTCAACAGTTATTATTGTGATTTTTTTGCCACCATAGCTCAATGGGGTTCACTCTGATTTTAACAGGGGATGATTGCATTTCGATTGGACCAGGGTGTTCCAATGTTGACATTGATGGTGTCACTTGTGGTCCCAGTCACGGGATCAGGTATATCATTAATTCTTTACCCAAAATTTACGTACACAATTTTGAGTAATGATATGCAAACAAAAACAACAAAATTAGTTATACCGAATTTTAATACAAAATGATGTGATTCAATAGTGACCTCCAATTACAATTTGATTTGAAGTGCATCCCAAGTACCCAAGTAACTAGCCCAACACAGTAGTAGATATACTTTATATTAATCCAGATCATAACATATATAAACTCTGTTTTCTGCAGCATTGGAAGCCTTGGTGTGCACAATTCCCAGGCATGTGTTTCCAACATAACAGTCCGCAACACAATGATAAAAGACTCAGACAACGGGGTCAGGATCAAGACCTGGCAAGGCGGGACTGGCTCAGTATCAGGCATATCATTCGAGAACATCGAAATGAACAATGTGAGGAACTGCATAATCATAGACCAGTACTACTGCTTGACCAAGGCTTGCCGAAACCAGACCTCAGCAGTTTACTTGACCGATGTGTCCTACAGGAACATAAAGGGCACGTACGATGTGCACAGCCCTCCAATTCACTTTGCGTGCAGCGACACGGTGCCCTGCACCAACATAACCATGTCCGAGGTTGAGCTTCTTCCACATGAGGGGGAATTAGTGGATGACCCTTTTTGTTGGAACTCCTATGGAATTCAGGAGACATTGACAATACCTCCCATTGATTGCTTACAAGATGGAGAGCCAGACTCATTGGCAGAGGTTTCCACATATGGTTGTTAGTATAGCTATATATATATACATTGTAAAAAGCCCAAGAGCCATTGTTTTGTTTATGGGTCTTGATTGTTATTTTAGGCTCCATCCCTTTTGGGATTATGTTTCCCTTATTGGGTGATGAAGGTGTTGTAGAAATAGGGTCTTCTGTTTGGATTGGATTGGATTTTTACATTATAATAATTGAAATGCAGTAGCAGTTTCATGTCCACTGCATCTGTGATTTTCTGTTGTTAAGGAACTAATAAAACCACGTGGTATTACGTCATAGTGTAATGGACTTAATGAAAAGTTTTAAATAATGACAGGTGAGGATCACTTAACCCCACCTCATTTGGGACTTTCAATTGGTTGATAGTACCATAAAAATAGTATTACCGCACACAATTTTTTCAAATTGCAATAGTAGTTTCATGTTTACCACGTAATCATCCTTCTCAATTCTTCATATTTCTTTTATTTGTCCTCAATAAGAAACAGAAAATGTGGCAAGGAGGGATGGAGGTGATCGGAAAGCGTGGGGGAGGGGTGGCAAACAATAAGAGTAGGAGAGACAAAGGAGACAAAAATTATATAGGGGTATTTTAATAAATTCAGTGTAGATTCCACCCCTTTGTATTTTTTATTTTTTATTTTTTTTCCACATTCTAACTAATTAAAATAATTCTTTATTGGTTTGTAATATTTTATCCAACATGTTTTTCTTTTTCTTTTTCTTTTTCTTTTTTATCCAACATTTCTTTCCTGTTTTTGAGATATTATTATGTCCACCTTGACAAATAGCTTACAGACCTGTGGTAATGATCCACTAACAAACACGCGCACTACAATTTGAATAATAACTAATAACTGATGTTCACTAATAAAAAGGAAAAAAAATCTCTTGAATCATAAAATTACCTAATATAAATATATTTTTGTAAAGCAAGCCATATTCTTGTTTATTTATTTTTCTAACACTGTTTGCTTGTTCACGTTTTATATGGATCATACAACATGGATGGTAGGTATGCTTGCTGGCAAAGATGATAGCAAGCATACCTACCGTCCATGTTGTATGATCCATCCCCAACAATCTACCCCGAGGGATTTGATGGCTTTGTTTTCAAGTTACAGTTTTGTAACGAAGTTGAAAAGGCTAATATCAACGATGCTTTGTTGCTGAATTCACTCACGGTTTTGTGTCTCCTATGCTATTCAATGCTTGATTTATTAATTGCTATAATTCGTGATTTATCACCAGGAAATTGGTTAGGTTATGATCAGTTTATTATTAACAGAGAGAACGTTGATGAAAACTAGTTGTGAACACACTATTATATAATACATTGATATGTACCGAAACAAGCATGATGGGGGAAAATGTTACTTGCTTCTCTCCATCGTACTCCTTACACGTTGCAAAACACGAACAAACTCATAAAACAATGAGAAGTCTAAATCTCCGACGCTGTCACCATCTGCAGCCATTGTAGGAATTTTTGAAGAGTAAGTGTACGGGTTCTGACAAATGATAAAGTCAAAACCACCGAACTGCTTAATCAGACTCTCAAGCTTGTTACTTGCTAGCCTTTGAATGCCCTCAATCTGCACCAACTCCCCAGTTTGTCCCGTACTCTGCCACCACTTCTTGAGAATCTTCCGCTTTCTTTCACAAGGCTCTATAGACACCACCCCTTTTAAGCGAATCCCAAGACGGTGCAGAGAAATTTCTGCACCGCCAATTCCACTGTAAATTGATAGTACACTAAGTCCTCCTGGGTACAAAGATTTTAACACGGATAAATGGTACCCCAACGTGTCTATCTGGAAGGAATGTTTGAGTGATTGAAGTCTTTCCTTTAGGCTAAGCTCAGAATCACGAGTATGATTCAACGGGTAACCCAGAATTCGCTCTAGATGTTCTGGCTCTACAGGGGCTAGTTTGTGACGGCCAACCCACACAAGGTTTAATGCCCTGCACTGATGGAGGAGATCTCTCTGCTTTTCTGCTGAAAGTATTCCTTTAGAATCTGTCAATATCTTTCCAAGCCTATCGCATAATTCTGAGACTCCATTAATTTCAAAACTGATGCAGCTCAACTGCTTCCTAGGATCCCACAACGGCCACCATTTCTTCGTATGCGGTATTGCTGCTTCTATTGTCATTGGCGGCTTTGGAGTAATATGAAACCTGTTCTGGGAAGGAAGATTGTGTATGTAGCCTTCCTTCCTACTCAAGGCCGAGAAGAACTGACTGTTTACAAATTCTGGCTCGATTGCATACAAGAACTGTGATATTTTGACCCAACAGTCTTGAGATAAATTCATCACATTTCCATAAAAGAAATATGGAGCTTTAGCTACCATTTTATCAACACTCTGGCATGACTTGGGTTTGGACAGTGTGGGCATTCCTAAACCATCAATCCGTCTAGGCTTATTACCAAGCTGTCCTTGAGGTACAGGCGCCCGCTCTTGTTTTGGTCTTTTCAAACTGCTTAACTCCAAATATTCTTCTCTTGGCCTTTTTCCTTTATGCTTCTCTAAGTCAAGATCCTTATACCTAGAAACAGCTATTCGGCTAAACTCCTTGGTTTTCAGTGTAAATGGATCTAAAGAATTGTTACTTGGATCATCTTCCACCCCCCTAGCCCAAGACCTATAATTAATTCCAGTATTTGAAAATTTCTTGTTGAAAGAGGTCAAGGGATGCTGCAAGAAACCAAAAAAAAAAGTTCCAGATGTCATAAACCAACCGATAGAAACACTGTAGTAGTAAGCAAGAACAAAAACCAGCATGCAATAAAACTTTCCCATATTGCCTGAGCACAAAGTAATGTGCAGTATGTAAGCGTGAGGGCACTCTCACCTCAACAACTAGTTTTTGGGGTTGAGTTCGACACAAAACCGTGTAACATAGTTTCATAGCCAGCGTACCTAGGAATGGGTAGGGTGTGTGTCGCTACTTGTGAGGGAGAGTGTGAAGTGAAGTCCCACATCACCTCATTACAAAGGTAATGTGCAGTATATAATGCACCCTCACTTCAATAACTAGCTTTTGGGGTTAAGTGTGCATGTCTCTGGCCTGCAGTGTGAGGGCACCCTCAGTTCAATAACTAGTTTTTAGGGCTAAGTTCTACCCAAGACCGTGTAACACACACAAGACCTGAAAAGCTCAGATACAAAGGCAACAAAAACACCAGGAAATAAAGAACTACCCAAACTGCAGGTTTAAATATTATCTCGGATCTTGCAAGCAAATGCTTTTCTTGAAGATCAATGCGGTCAAATTGATCAAATGGAGCTTCAATAGAAAGTTTCAAAACCTAAGCACAAACATCAAAGCAGCTGGCCTATAGTTGCAAGATCTGTTACGTCAACTTATATTTTTGTCAATTGTTCTGAGCATTGTAAACAGAAAATGAACAGCAGTATGGTTTATACGAAACAAATGAGAATGTTAGTAAAACAAAACATGAGTGCTTATACAAAAGACACTAACCTTGTTTTTGACATTGCAAGCACCACCAATTTCATCTGCACAAATTGAGTTGGCAAGCTTGGAAATGGGAACTTCAGAACCTGAAAGACAGCAAAAATGGCTAATAACTAGAAAAATTGGCAGCAAATGGTCTGCATGCCTGACCTAGAACAATGATGAAATGACTGGTGTGGGCACTTGTATCAAGCCCAATACGCGGCAAGCCCTACGGGTGCCACATCACCAAAACCCCACCCACGTGGCAGACCAATAAGGCACCACGTAGGCATGTCATATGTTTGATACATGGCGAGCCCTACGGGCGCTGTGTGCCAAGGCACCACGCAAAACCAAGACTATATGCTTAGCCTAAGCGGGAGCATACATATAAGCCCAAATATATCTAAATATGAAGAGCCCTGCAACAGGCAGCACCATGGCCCCTCAGGGCCCATGGTCCTTCATAACTCGCTCCAAGACCAAACAACAACGTAATCAGCCCCCGGTTCACTTGGACTTGGATTGATAAACACTGGCTCTCCTAAACATTGAGATAGGCCTGCGGCCCATTCTCTTATTTGGTCGCTTGGAAGCGAGCCCTTCTCTTAAACATTGAGATAAGTCCGCGGCCTATTCTCCTACTTGGTCGCTTGGAAGCGAGCCCCTAGCTCTCCAAAACACCGAGGTAGGCCTTGGTCCATTCACCTACTTGGATGCCTGGGTTGGGAGCAGGACCCATGCACCACTGCTCAGGATCATCAGAGGATATTGGACTGGCGGCTGAGGTCATGGGATCGTCAAGATGGTTGTCTTCTTGCTAAGACTACTCCATCTCAACCAGGCTTGGGGAAGAGGCAACAACAACCTTACATTCATGTCATCCAATGCATATACAAAACGTTACTTTCCGCCTACCATGAAACGTGGCTCTCCACCTGCCATCAAGCCACAGACGGCAAAAGGGCTTATATTACTTCTGGCAGAATTGAGGAGAACGAGCCACCTGTTCAACAGTTTGCTTGGGCTCTAATACTTCTATGGCTTATATAACGTATCGTATATGCAGCAAGACACAACAACAACACAACTCCATAATTCTAACACACTAAGTCCCGCACTTAAACATCCCCTCTCACACTTTACATCAGTGTTCAAGGTCCATCACTGCCAACCTCTCCCTCTCCAAGCTTGCCTTGACCTCCTCCTCTCCATCTCCTGTGATCTCAAGCCATTGAAGTGCCCGCCATCTTCCTAGACTACCTCTAACCACACCTCTCACCCACAACTGGATAGTAATTTCACAAATTCTTTAAGAAACAAAATAAGTAAGGAATGATGTAGATTCCTAGAAGGGAAGTTAAACTCTCATTTGCATCACTGACTAAAAATGGTTCAATGGTCATTTATGCAACATCCATTTCAGTAGGTTTAAGATCATTGAAACATCCACTTAAGTAGGTTTAAAAAAATGGAAACTGAAAGGAAAATAAATAAATGAAAAACAGAAGAAGCTCGAAGAACAAAAGAGGAAGAAAAGAAAAATTAAATGGACATAAATTGCTTTATTTCCTATACCAAAGTATTAAAAATAGCACATAAGGCTGATGGAACATTGATGTATATTCAATATCAGTGCAATAATTACCCACCATACTTCTCAATAGCTGCAGAAATTTGATTCTCTGAGAATCCCATTTCAAGCAAACGAAGTGTCTTGTCCGTAATCAACTTAGAAGCTTCCTGTAGAACTTAGATGGATTAGTTAACCATAGGCCATATGACATTCAAGAACTAAGCTAATTAATCCAGGAAAACATAGAAACGAATTAATGCACAGTTAAACTTGCTAAACTTGACAATCAATCCACCTTGCCCTAGATGTAAAGCCAAGTACATTTATTTTTTTCTTTTGTTGCCGATCATTCAAAAAAAAAAAAAAAATAGTCAAGTACTTTTTTGATCTAATCATCCTCTAAGTTCATAAGCAACATAGTAACACCTAGATCTGGCCACCATGTACAGATCAATCACCATGCTAAATTATTATTCTTATCTTTACAGAGCTATCATAAGTCTATGTTTATATAATTCCTTAGGAGAGCAATATCTATCTAAGATCTTTCCAATTTTCATCTCTTCTCTTCATAATGTGCACATAAATTGTCCTCATCTGCAGTCCTATCAAATATGAGATGGTAACGCCATGTATGCCAAAGAAAATCATTGCAAAGTAATGCATTAAACCACAAATGTAAGTCGGGGCTGAACCATTTTAAACTAATGGAGTTTATATGATAATTATCATAGACAACGAAAAGCAATAAACAGTGACCTGTAGCTCAATGACAGACAAATTCTTGTCAAAACAAACTAACCATGGCAAACTATATTGTGTGATGACCTTAATGCAGTCAACTGAACCACGATATAATGAATGAACAAATTATCAAGATAGAATATGTAGGCATGCATATAAAGGGCAGCCTAGTATACAAAGCTCCCGCCCTATGTCCACAGCTTTATCTCCACATGCGGAGAGGCTGTTTCCATGTTTCAAACCCATTACGTTGCCATGGAGCAATCTTACTGCTACACCAAGGCCTGTCCTCAATATATATGTATATTAATATAATAAAAATAATAATAATAATAAAGAATCATCAACAAAGACCTTGTTCCTTTCTGCATTGCCGTGACAAGTGTTATCCTTATCATGTGCTTGGTGTTCAGATATCTGAGCAGCAAAGATGAAGTCCACCAGTTCATTGACTGGAGCATCTTCACCTGATACACAGTATTAGGATATTAGAGTTAGAGAGAGAGAGAGAGAGAGAGAGAGAGAGCCCTTAATAACACAACTCCACACATGTTAAAACAATGAACTACTAATACCAACCATATTAGTTGTTCGTATAACTGAATCTAAGAAACAGAAGACTTTTAAAAAACTTGAATCTTTTTTTGGGTGGAAAAAAAAAAAAAAAACTTGAATTGAAAATCATAAAGTACTTATATAGAAACAAATCCTTGATGATGTTTTGCAGATGTATGGGCATAAAAAACATAAGCACACACATAAATTTTAATATTTGGAAATTTGAACACGTGTTGGATTAAAGAAAGAACCACCCAAAATCTAGGCATGTTGACATGGCTACAGCGGACTTGTAGTGACAGAAAGTAAGTCTCCATATAATTGTGAAAGTTTATTGAAAGAAAGACAAATGCACAAACCCATATGGGACAGAGAAAGGCTAAAAAAAATGCATACCGAGCTTATCCATCGCAAAATTGATTTCATCCAGAGAGAAATTCATCATGAGCAAGGATGCTCTTCTGTCATCATTTACTGCATTATGTATATCAGTCTCCTGCAGTGGACTGTGGATTAGACCAAACCAAAGACAACTTAAACAATCCAAAAACTTGAAGAAAATAACTAAAATGACAGTTGTTATACCTAATGAAATAGGCAATCTACCGCTAATATATGATACAAGAACAACCACAATCGACTTCACACTTATCATAAAATTATAACCAAATAAAGCTGCTATACTTTGGCCAACAACATAATGGAATAAAAGAAAAGATAGATAACATGATTTAGTTTCACTTTCAAAGTCAGATATGTTCCTGGTCAAGATTATTATAAGAATTACATCATCCACATTTTGATCCAAACAAAATCTGAGACATCAGAAATATCCAAAGACTGTGGAGTGCTCAAGACTATGACTGGGACTCAATGATGGCATGATGCAGTGGCTAACTTCCATCATTCATAAAAATTATCTATGAAAAAATCAAAAATCGATCCCTCCTTTCCCCGTCCAATGGTGACTAAATTGGGCACACTTCTATAATACAAATCAAATGAGCACAATTATCACACAAACAAAATCCCAAGAGGTACCTCTTTTGGACACATTTCCCCTGCAATGTTAGGGGAACAGCATGTGTCCTTGTCATCACCAAACAAGCTTTCCAGAGAATCTGATGATTTGGAATTCTGTTTATGAAGAACCTGTTACATTTCAAAGCAGGTCATCAACTACTGATTATAACTTCCAACTAAAAAGGTCATAAAGAAAGGGGAATGGCTCGGCTATCCCTTTCACTTCTTTTCTTTTTAAAATATGTTCTCAAAAAGAGTTTCACATCTACAAGAAAATCATAGAAGTGAAAGTTTGGTTGCAATTCATTTTGCTGCAATCAGGTGCTGTGTTCAATTCATTGCAGTGGCCTTCACACAAATTCTCTTACCATGTCTTAGTGTTTCGTTGTCAGGTAGCAGTTCTCTTTGTCTAATGTAAGTTTTTTTATATTTTTTTATTTTTGAATTTTTGTTCTCTTGGGCCACAGAGTGCGAATCCTACTATAGAACTTTTTTTTATAAGTTTTGGCTTAGTTTGGTTATGAGTATATTTTGGTTACAAACCCCCCTAGGGCATTCTGTCAGTAAATTTAGCATATTAGCAGTGGGGCATGGGAGGTACTATATCTGTTTTCTGATAGAGACCTGTAACATAACACGATCAAAATTCAAACAATGAAATATTTATCAAGTCTTCTAAAAGGGAGAAAAAGTTTCAAGAAAAACCCATCAAAGTGCAAAATAGGCATTAATTTCAACTAAAAGGCTCCACTAGATACTATGAAACCAAAACATCAGCAAATTTGTCACTCTTGACAAAATTTTCCAGCAGATAAAAATAAATATATTGATAAATGAAGGAAAAACTAAAAATGATTATTTTGCAATATCATTGTCACTAGTTCGGGGACCGGATTGATGTTCATCATGTTCTTTTGATCTTCCTGTTGTTCAATCTGATTGACACAAGGAAACCAACTATAGCAAATATGACTATTATATTAATTCCTTTGACTTATTCAAATTGGTCAAATAAAAACTCCACATCTTACAATGTGAAGATACATGCCAAAGAAGCAATCTATGTTGCACAGCCAAAATGACACCAACATACCTCTTTTGGATGACTATCTGCAGCTATTTCATCCTTCTTGTTACAAAATGAACCATCCAAAGAATCTGAGGACTCAGATTGTGGTTTTTGAAGAGCCTATTTCATTCCAAAGCATGCAATGTTTAATCATTAAAGCTTCTTATGTAAATGTGAAATGCATAATGTATTGCACAGTTGATGTACTTGAATAAAATGTATGTAATGCATACAAATAATTTCTGGAGGCATAACTGGTTTATTTAGATTTTGCATTATAAATAAAAAAAGATATTTCGAAATTCGTTTCTATTTCTAAAAGCAGATTCCTCATTGGAATTTGGTTTCCTTTTCCTGAATTAAGGATCCATGTGTGTATCACTATTACTCTATAATCATTGGCTCTCTACCAATGAAGGGAAAATTTGACAAAGCAGCTGAGACAGAACAATCATTAAAAACAAGTAGTCAGGTCCACCGAGTTCTGACATCGAAGTACCTAATTCAGTTGACAAAAAGTAAATACTTCCCACACATGGAAGAAACAGAGACATGGATTTTTCTCACTGAATCAATCGAAGTGACTAATTCAAGATTTGAGAATGAATCATCACTATAGAAATTTCATATTTGAGAATTAATTTTGATTCAAGAATAAATCATTAGCATGAAATATTTCAAATTCAGGAATAAACAGTGATTAGATCATAAAATATGTATTATGGTGGTAGCTACAAAATTCTGAACAGTGTCCAGGGAATAATAATCTAAGAAGCATGGACACTTTAAAGAAGGGGACATGTCCTTGTACAAAACCAACACTCGTCACGCCCTAACGTGTGTCAGGCACACATTGAAACATTTTCTATAATTCTTTTAATGTATTGAGAATCGGACATGCTTTGGGGGTCACACATGTATATTGCTTAGATACATGTGAAACTCACATGGGCATATGGTTCCTAGCACGAGTTTTTTTTTTTTTTCTCAAATTAATAAAAAATTTGGTGTGGTGGGTGGAAAAATCCTAACTTGAATTGGGGCATAATAAAGTGAGCCAAAGAGGAGGGCCCAAAACAAAAGGCCCAACTAGGCATAGAGCCCGGGACAGAGGGACAAGCAATGTAAAGTTCCCCAGGAGGGAAAAACCATTTTTCCTAGTGAAAGGACCATTAGTCGGCAAGGAAAGGACAAATTGCTGATCAGACTAAATGAAGTGACAAGCGTTAGAGCAGCGTTGTCACTAATATGGGAAAATAAATAAATTCTAGACGTCAAATCTAAATATTTCTTAATAGAGTTTGATACTACCAGCACATATTTCTGTCAAAAGTAAGTATATAGACAAGAAAAGCTTAAAAGCACCTATGCAAGTTGGGCTACGGACCATTATTGATGGGGTCATCAGTAGATCATACGTTATTTTTATTTTTATCAGCAGTAGATCATTATATGTATCTTGCTAAAAAGAAATATATATATATATATATATGTCATGAGTACAAACAAGTAGATAGTTGATGATCAGAAAAAAAGATAAAACTAAAAAAGTATAAAATGAGTGACTAAAAAGTATAAAGCGAGTGAGTAAACAAACAAATATAATGTTAATTATGAGATATTTTATTTATATTATCCTTCAACTAATGAACATGGAGACCTTCATACAATATTTTTGCCAACTAAAACAATCTAACATTATACCACCACACAAGAAAGGTTCTCACTTACAGAATATGCAAAGAGCGTCTCCAGTAATAAGTCAACATCATCTTCACCTAAATTGAAAAGGAAATACTTTCTGGTCAAGATCATTAAAGAAAGGATAAAATCAACGAAGAAAATCACATTACAAAGTTTGCTTTTGTGCACAACATTACATACCCTTTTCTTCAATCACTTTGTCAACAAGAGATTGTGAGAATCCCATCCCTATGAAAGATGATCTTAAATTGGTCCCTGATGAGCTTGCAACATTGTCCTAGAATATATATTTTCCAAGAAAAAAAAAAAAGAGCAAAAAATAAAATAAAATTATTAGTTGTAAATTTACTGTCCATTTTCTAATGAACTTCCAAGAAAAGTAAACAATTCAGTCCAAATGTCCAGTGGCAAAAATTCATTATTGCACAGAGAAATGACACCAAAACAAAATTACGCATGATCCATGCACGAAATTTATTATTCAAAGATAGCAACAGACATAGAATAGAGTATAAAAAGGTCTAAAGGTTCCCTGTGCTTGACCTGATCCATTGTTTTGTCAGGATGATTATCGAAAGAAGACAATGCTTGGTGTGCAGCAAAAAATTCTAGACATTGCTAGCAATGTAGGGAAACTAGATAAATGAGCATTAAAAGAAAAAAACAAATTAAAATGTATGCCTCCATGCAACATAGAGCAACAATTAAAAATTTGGAGCAAACATGTGACCAAAAAAAAAAAAAAAAAAGCACTGCCACCCACCATTTCCTTACTGAGTAACAGGATTATAGTAAAAGAATATCCAACAGAGAAGCATAATCCAATGTGTCTACAACTTTTGCCATGTTCAAAAAAAATTACTTAATACATCAAAACGGTAAATTCAGCGATTTAAATGTCTAATTGTTAAAAAAAGATTACTCTAGACTAAAAGTACCTTAAATTCTTATAGTGTAAACAATAGTACAAGTCTACTCTTATCGTACCACAATTTAGAGTATGCGGTGTACCGCCTTCCTATTCCTGTTCCACTTACCGGAACGATCCATGTTCCAGGGAACTTAGCTCTTGAGAAAACAGGCAAAATATCAGAAACTATAGCACAGAGCCATAGACAAAAACTTTTTTTGTCAGACATAAGTATATTTTCCATTGGGTAGCAGACTCTAAATGGAAACCAGATGAAGGCCTGCATCTGCATTCATAGCATTTTTCTCTATGGATGGTAGCAGCAGCAGAGATTATAAATGCTTTTTAGATACATATGGGAAAACATAGAATAGCTCGCTATTGCCCAACGAATTATTCAGTAAAAAGGTTGCCACACGGAAGAAGAACCAGCAGCTCATACCCATTTTCACACTGCAAAATGGGTGATAATTTTCCAGTTTCATTTTCTTTGTTTATCCAGCATCTTTTATGCGGAGTTGTAAGTGTTACAAGTATGGCTTGTAAAATCATTAATTTTCATGGTTTGGAACATGTATTCGCCCATTCTGTTTTTTGTGTGCTTCTACAGCTTTTCAAATGAAGCTGTTTATTGTTATGATTTGCTGCGAAAGCGACCCAATAACTTTTGCAATGATCCTATAATCCATAACAAACAATTAAAACAATGACGCACCAAAATAGGACTCAAAATAAACACTAACTAAATATAACTACTATAAGACATGACAAAAACAAAGTAGAAAAATTAAAAGATCCAAATAAGCAAGAGAATAATCAATTATCTACAAAAGTGGGACATACCCCAATATGCCTTGAGTGGATTTTATCTGGTGGCAAGTCCAAAATCTCATTCTTTGGCATGGTCCCTGCCTCACCATCCTGTTCTGATGAATTTCTGTTGTCTGTAAACTCTGTTATCTCATGCTATAAAACAAAAGTAAGAGATAGGGTGTGTGAATACATTCAATTGCATTAGAAGAAAATTAATGGCCAATGATTGTATATACCATATTGACACGAAAAAACTTGGCAGCAAAGCTAGACAGTAGTAGTGTATATACTACCACAAACTGCAATGAGTCTCTGCAAAAGAAATAATCAAATCAGCCTACAAATGGAATGAAGAAACATGCAACTTTTAGAACTCTAACTTCAGCATTCACAACACAGTTAATGTGTACTATGGTTGAAGCACAATGTCTGTTGGAAACCAAATCTACTATGGCAAGTGCACCGTTACGGAGGAAAGGGAAAGGAATAAGGTATGAAAGTGAATAACTTTAGGCTGTGTTTGGTTCAATTGAGCAAAATTCTCTTTCGTGCAAACTATCCAAACCAAGCCATATGTCCCAATCGATTGGAGTCGGCTACATGACTATATTTTTTCTTCCATTCTACACCAACATAGATATAAGTATGTACCAAAGCTTTTCACAGTAATGGTTAGCTGATTACACACAAATTTCAAGAATCCATGTTGTAAAGAAATATTCCAGTCCTTTCACACAAAAAAAAACAAGCTCATGCTGTTTGGATTCGTTTCAATCAAAATTCGAGAAAAATATTGTGTGCTGTTTGGATTGAGCCTTCATCAAGCACTCAAGACCACAAGAAATGAACATTTTGGCCCCCAAAATCTATATAATTTTACTCCGATCCTTCCAAATCTAAATATTTCTACCTCCCTTTGCACAATTTATGAATTCTGCTACTGATCCAGAGATAACAGTCGCAGAAATTCACAAATCCTTGGTACCAATACCTCACTCTGAATAACCGCAAACAAAATTACTTGAATTGACCATTGCCGCCTCAACCAAATAACATCAATCACAGACATAAATACATGAATATGCATGTCTATAAATATATATATAAATATATATATATATATAGAGAGAGAGAGAGAGAAGAAAAAGTCAAGAAACGAGAAAAAAAACAAGATATGGAAATTAAAAACAGAGCAAAGAGACCATAGTCGACAGCAAATCGAGCACAAATTTTGAAGAATTAAGATCAGAAATCATGATCGATACGTGGAGAAGAAGAAGAAGAAGAAGAGTGAGAGATGTAGCTGATCGGAGATTTCACCGGAGACCTCAAATCCAAGTCGAGAAGAGCGGCGCGTCGAGTACACCTGACTGCAATTATAGATCAAATTGGAGTCCCAGAGAACTCGGAAGGAACGAAGAAGAAGACTCCGAGTCACTGTGATCTCTCTCTCACGGGCTTGGTACTCTCATTTCCGTACGTGAGTGAGTGAGTGAGGATATCTATTTGATCTGATATTATTTTGTGTAGTTAAATTATGGAAGACAGTGTGTGGGGCCTGAGCTGATGCATGTATCGCGCTTGTCATTTATGTGTGGGGGAGACTGCGGTAAATTTTAGGTGGTTGATGGGAATTTTTAACCGTTAATGGGTTGGTTTTTGTTTGCTTTGTTTAACCGAAAAAAAAAAAAGATTCTTTCCACTTCAACTCGCCTTCATCATTTGCACATTTGGACCGTTTGGACATTATTGGACACGCAATGTTTTGCCTTCAAATCCATCCTCTCTATTAATTAAGGTACAACTATTTATTTTTTATTTTTGGGCAAACAACCTAGGGGTGGGGTCAGGGTAAATTGAGAAGGGAAGGGTGAGAGCGGAGTAGGTTAATTTTTTTTATCCCTTTTATGAACGATAATATTAATAAAAGATCTAAAAGTATAAATTTAATTTTTTTTTATCTAAAGGTTCGAACGCGAAATTATTATGTTCATAAAGATATTTATTGCACAATGACTAAATTACCCCTCTGTACGGGAAAGAAATTCACCTTCTCGTATAATCCTGTTGATCAAGTCTGCGTTCCTCAATACGTCGTCGTTCCACCACCTGAAAACACAAACGTGAGCTGGCCGGCGGGGGTGTGCCGGAAACCTCTCCGATGCCTAAGTCAGTAAGCAAGACTAGAAGGCAAAAGCTCTGAGTATTCAGGAATCAAAAATTGCATTACCCTGGCAAAGGTGACATTGGTGAGCTTATATAGGTTTCGCGCGGCACAGTCCTAGTAGGACTCTAACTTCTCCATGCGAAGAGTCCTTCTAGAACTCACATTCCTCCATGCGTAGAGTCCTTCTAGGATTCATACTCTTCCTGGAAGATAATGCTTATCTTCAACACCCCCCTCACTGCATAAGCCAAGTGAGATGGCTTCATTACGGCCGAACTCCATCACAGCCGAAATACCCCTAGTCCGGTCTTTGCTTTGCTTCCCTTACACCGGTTTCCAATAACACAACCGAGCTAACCATAAGAGAGCTCAACCGGACTAGGACGTGGCCAAGCCGAACTAACAAGTCCGAACCGGTGTCACCATGCAACCGACCTAACATACAAGAACCGGTATAATTATACGACCGGTCTACCAACTGGAACCGGACTATCTTGATACTTGCCGCGACCGAAGTACGCATACCCATTTGGCAGCCGAACTACTCATACTCCTTTCTTACTGGGTATCTTCCATTCTTGAGCTTACTCCGGCCCAACACCTAGCTCGGCCCAATTTACGAATATAAATTACCCTCTCAATTGCCCCTTAATTCCATCTGCGAAGCATGAACGGAATTACCTGTCAACTGGCCGAGCTTCAGTTTCGATCACTTCGGCCGAACTTGCCCCATTTAACTTGTCCAACCGAGCTAAAACATATTTAGCTTATCCAGCCGAGCTAAAACACATTCAGCTTATCCAGCCGAGCTAAACTTAAACCGAGCCGTGATCGTCCGGTCAAAACGTCTCTTCAATTTACAGCAAATGAATCGATTGTCCTTCCCAGACACGTGGCAGCCTCCGATTGACTCCCACCAGCTGTAGCGCCGTCATCGGGTTTCGCAAAATTTGAACAGTTCCCTCCATTTTGCACTCCTTACACCAAAAGAACCCTTCATTTCAGAGTCATTGTATCATACTGTTCATCCTCTCTCTTCGTGTTTTCTGGCATTCCTCTTTGCATTCTTGAAGAAGCTCGTGCACTTCACTGCTGTTTCGTCCACTTTCAGCTCCTCCTTCTCCAGGTATGCTGCCCAAACTTGCCTATTTCTTTCTGTTTTTGCTTCCGTTTGATTCATAGTAGTATGTATCTGTGTGTTTTCGCAAAACACTTTGCATGCCATGTTTCTGAAAAGAACTTCACATAAACACCACGAACTTGACGAAACAGCACGAAGAACACCTTTTTGATCTTGGCACATGCCCCAGCCGAACTAGGATAGTGTTTGCGCTATAGGTAGATCTCATCTGTATACAACCGAACTGGAACTTGTGCAAATCATAGTAACTCCAGTAGATCAACGGATTCTCACTAGCCGAAATGAGAACCCACTGAACTAGAAACTATTGATGCTGTCTAGGAGAACTAGAACCGAACTAGCACTTGCAACCCACAATAGTAGTTTCAATAGGTTGCCACTTGATTCTCCTTAGCCGAAATCAAAACTGACTGGAGATAGGTATTTCGGCCCAAGACCGAGCTAGGCCTCTAACCGAGCTTAGCTTCCGGGGCCAAGCCAGCTCCCTGAGTTCCAAAACCGAACTCAGAAAAACTGCCCCTTGAGGCTTAACCGAAGTAAGGAACCTTTAAGTGAAACCAAAATAACAAACACAACGTGCCAACCGAGATAAGGAGAACCTTTTACAAGCCGATGTAAACAACTAAGCACCCTGTAGAGCCGAAATAAGACCAACCTTTCTTGCTTTATCTTTGTAGCACGGTCTTTGATCTGTGCTTGACTCCTTGTTTTTTCAACTTTGCAGACTTAGGCTGTCCAGGCACTCCCTCTGTGCGTCCAACCGGACTACTGAGCACGCTCCTCCAACCGAGATAAATTATTTTTTAACTTATAAAATAAATGGGGAAGTACAGACACTTGGTAGAAACCCCAGGCGGCCTAGCTGATTTCCGAGAACAATACAACATTCCAGCCGATGTAAATTTAAAACTAGCCAAAAAAGGAGTCGACCCATGGGACGAAGAAGGCTTTGTCCCATTCACCCTCCAATCCATAGTAGAAACCGGACTCAGATTCCCAGTCCAGCCACTAATTTGTGAATTCCTTAGACAAACCAGACTCTGCCCCACTCAGCTATCCACCAATACATACCGTATAATAATGGGCATAGCCGCCCTGAACCACAAAACCGGTCTAAACCTGGGTTTGGCCGAAATACTACATCAATACTCCATTGGCTCCAAAAATCAAGGCTGGTGCTACTATTTGAGAGTGCGCCGTGGCCGAGAAAAAATTATCAAACGTACACCGGACAAAGACGTCAATGATGATGATTTCTTCTGGGTTTCTGGGAACTTCGAGGACTTCCAAGCCCGAATCCCAGGCCGAAGAATAAACTGGAAGAAAGGAGAGCCCGGTATAAGTACTTCGGTTTCCATTTCGTCTTTCCCATGAATTTCATTAACATAGCAAGCCGGACTAACACTTGTCTTCTTTTGCTTTGCAGATAAAGCTCATCTCATCTCCAACTACAACTACCCCAACCTCGCCGTACTCCGTGCCGCACTCCGGGTGAAAGAAAGGAGTTGGGCAAAGCTTCTTGAATTCAAGCCGACCTACAGATACTCCGGTCGTCGAAAAGCAAAAGTCACAGATTTTCTCCTCGAGGACCCTCCAGCACCGGACCCAAACTTGCCCGAAATCGTCCTTGTGCGATTAACTCCTGAACAAGAGATGGCGAAGAAAAACAGAATGAGGGCCATGCTCACCGAAACAAACCCAGCCGAAGTACCACAGACCGGCCATTCAACCGAGGCCGTAGTGGCTCTTCCATCCCAACAGCCTTCTGCTTCGCGCCGAAACAAGCGTGCCCGGACTGAACAAACCGGGCCACGACTTGTCGACGAAGAGGAGAACGTCCTTCCACCAAACCCACCAGCAGTTATTCAACCGGACCCCCAGCCGGAATCATCGAACCGATCTGAAAACCCCCAGTGGGCTCCCCCCCTAGTCTTCAACAACCGGGCTATCGATGAGGGTGACTCCGTCGTCTCAGATAAGGATCACCTTCTGGCCTTCAACCTGGCCAGAGGTGTGTGCCTTCCGAAAGACATGGAGCACCATCAGAAGAAGCTCAACACCGAGCTCAAGTCACTTCGGTCTGCTTCGAAGTCCATGGTTGTGGTAAGCAATACTAGCCTTTCCGTCTTCAAAATTTGTCCAACTTCCATTTCGGTCAGCAACTAAAAAATTCACTGTACTTTGTGCAGGCTCTTCAAAAAACCGCACTTGCACACCGGCAGGTAATGGAGCTTCGCAAGACCGCGAGGCAGGCCATGAAGGACGCCGTGGCCAAAGCTACCGAACTAAGGCAGGCCCAGAACAAGGCGGCCGAACTGGAGGCCGAGGTATCACGTCTCACCGGACTGGTTACCTCGGCTGAAAGTGATAAACAAAAGGCCGTGACCGAGGTAAAAGATTACTACCTGAGGGAGATGTCCCAGATGCAGACCAAACAAGACGCCGAGATAGCCCAACTGAACGCCGAAGTAAAGAAGGGCAGAAAGGAAGGATTCAAGAAGGCTGAAACTGCATACGGCCTTCAATGTGGCGCTGCAAAAGACCTATTCTTCAAGTGCGGTTGGCGAAGTGCGGTGGAGAAGCTCGGTTGCACTCCTGACACCGACGCTTACAACGCTCCACCGTACTTTATTCCGGCCTCACTTAAGCAATATGCGGACGATCTTCAAAAGGCATTCCTTGAAGCGTCTGATGACGAAGAAGATGATGAAGATGATGACGACGATGAAGATGATGAGGGGGAGCCATCTCTGACTCCGGTTGTCACCGATCAACAAAACAATCAAGCAGCTCGGTTGGAGCCAACCGTGGATTTAACCAACGAGATACCAGCTAACTCTTCCCTGCCAGCGGATACCACGGTTCAAACCGGGCTCCCTCCTCAAACCGATCTCCAGGCGGCTGCTGAAGCGGAGTTCGATGCCGAACTAGATGCACTCCTAGGATGACTTGTATTTTTTGCTTCTTTTTTCTTTCTTGTATTTCGGTTTTGGGTGTCTGTAACCGGGCTACGGCCCCTCGTTTGTACTTCCTTTTGATTTGAATGAAAAAATCTTTCGACTTGCATTCCGGTTCTGAACTTGAATAACTTGTATTACGGTTATGAACTTGCTTGGTTGCCTATGTGACAAATTTGAATCTGCTAAATTACAACTGTGATCTCGGTTAGCTATATAACTCACTAGCCAACCACTCTTCAGCCGATATAACTTACTTCGGCTGGAGAGTACCAAGAGTTGGTTTAGTCCAGCCAACCGCTCTTCAGCCGATATATCTGATTTCGGCTAAAGAGTACCAAGAGTTGGTTTAATCCAGCCAACCACTCTTCAGCCGATATAGCTTACTTCGGCTGAAGAGTACAAAGAGTTGGTTTAATCCAGCCAACCACTCTTCAGCCGATATAGCTTACTTCGGCTGAAGAGTACAAAGAGTTGGTTTAATCCAGCCAACCACTCTTCAGCCGATATAGCTTACTTCGGCTGAAGAGTACAAAGAGTTGGTTTAATCCAGCCAACCACTCTTCAGCCGATATAACTTACTTCGGCTAAAGAGTACAAAGAGTTGGTTTAATCCAGCCAACCACTCTTCAGCCATACACTTACTTTGGCTGAGGAGTACAGAGTGTTGGTTTAATCCAGCCAACTACTCGTTTAGCCATTCCCATACTTTGGCTCAGTGTTAATTTAGCCATTCCCATACTTTGGCTAAGTGTTGTTTTGCCATTCCCATACTTTGGCTAAGTGTTGGTTTAATCCAGCCAACCTCTAAGTTGGTTTTTCCGGCCAACTTAGAATAAAATGCTTGGTTATTCCGACCAAACGTCCTGCAGTCTGGATCCTTATCCTGGACCTAGGAAAGGTTGATAGTTGGGTATTCCGGCCAACTATGTTTACAATGCTACTACCTTACTAAAGCTACTTTCTATGGAAAACAAATATACTGAAAAGAATCGACTTGTTTTATTGAGAAAGTAGAAAAATTACACATACTCAAAAAAGAAAAAAGCTAAAAGTAAAATATCTTGAGATTGGCAGTGTTCCACGGCCTAGGAATTGCTTTGCCGTCCTCATCTTCCAAGTGGTATGCCCCTTTGCCTGCTAATCCGACCACTTTGTAAGGACCTTCCCAATTGGGCCCTAACTTGCCATCTCCTGGGACCAGTGTGTTTCCCATCACTTTGCGAAGTACCCAATCGCCAATCTTGAACTGCCTTGGATGTACTGTTTTGTTGTATTTTCTGGACAACTCTTGCTGATAGGAGGCGATGTGCACTAGCGCCTTTTCTCTTCTTTCTTCCGCCAAGTCAAGTTCCAATGCTATTGCTTCGCCATTTAGGTCTGGATCAAAGTTTTCACTCCGAATCGTGGGGAGGCCGACTTCTAAGGGGATGACTGCTTCCATGCCATATGCTAAGGAGAATGGTGTTTCCCCTGTTGACTGCCGCGGTGTGGTGCGATAAGCCCATAAGACATGAGGGAGCTCTTCCGCCCACTTGCCTTTGGCTTTCTCCAACCTTTTCTTCAATCCGTCCAAGACAACTCTATTTGATGCCTCTGCCTGACCATTTGCTTGGGGATATGCCGGTGTGGAGTTGTAAAACTCTATCTTGTATTCTTCGCAAAAGCCTCTGAAAATTCTGCCATCAAACTGAGTGCCGTTGTCTGAAATCAGTGCTTTTGGTATGCCGAAGCGAGTAATAATGTTCTGCCAGACAAACTTCTTCACATCTTTTTCCTTGATTGACGCCAAAGCTTCTGCTTCTAACAAGTTTCCCACTTCTTCTGCCACTATCTCGGCGTGGTGGAGCGCCGATCTGCGGGTGCGCTGAATGACTGGCCTGGCAGATGGGTGGACGTTGAGTTGGTGGCAGATGAAGTTGGGATCAATGCCTGGCATGTCGTATGGAATCCAGGCAAACACTTCGATGTTAGAGGTCAAAAACTCCAAGACCTCTAGCCTCTCAGTGCTAGACAACGACGAGCCAAGCAAGAAGAACTTATCCGGGTTCTTCTCGTCTATTCTGACCTCCACCAAGTCCTCCACTGCCTTCTGACTAGCCGCTTTGCCAACATCCGCGAATAGTTCATTACTCTCTGGTTCTTCAACCGAATGAACATATCCTTTGGCAGCGCGGCTCCCATTCGTTGCAACGAAACACTGCTTGGACATAATCTGGTCCCCATAAACCTCCTCTATTACTCCGGTGTCGTTGGGGAACCTCATCACTTGGTGGTAGGAGGATGCTACCGAGCGCATGGCGTGCAGCCACGTTCTGCCCAAGATGATGTTGTAGGTGGATGGAACCTTTAACACCCAGAACTCCACTTGCTTTGTCACACTCCCTGCTCTGACTGGAAGGATGATTTTGCCGACTGGCCACTCCGGCATAGAATTGAATCCAATCAAAGGGGATACGGCTGGGGCTAAGTCCTTGTCCTGCAGCTTGAGTTGCTTGAAAGTTTCATAGTACATGATTTCACACGAACTACCTTGGTCAATCAGAATCCGCTTGACGTCAAAATCCTTGACTCGGAGAGTGACGACCAAGGCATCATTGTGTGGGCTATATATTCTGTCCAAGTCTTTATCTGAAAAGGACATGACATTTGTGGCTTCTGTCCTCCCCTTTTTGACGACTGGTTGGGCACTTAGCACTTCTCTCAAGTGCTCTGCTTTTTTGATTGAACCTCTGAGCTCGCATACACGCTCTGGTTCAAAGACTCCATGGATTACGTTGATGGTGCCTTGCGGTGGGGCGTCGTTCGGCATTCCATTAGGGAGGTTGTGGTCCTGTAGGGCTGGCTGCGCCCCTCCTTCTATGTATTTATCCAGGTGGCCCGCCGCCACCAACTCCTCCAGATGCTGCCTCAATGGCATACAGTTCTCAGTTCGGTGCCCCTTTTCCTTGTGGTAGGTGCATCTGGATCTGTCATCGTAGTCCTTCTGGGCCTCGCCAATCTTGGCTGGCCACTTGATGAAAGGCTCGTCTCGAATCTCACTAAGTATACGGTAGATTGGTTTTTTGAACACTGTGGTAATGGCGGTACGGACTCTCAACCACCTCTTGTCCTGGTCTTCGTCATTATCTCGTCTGCCCCGTCCGTTTTTGTTTCGGCGATCTACCGTATTGACCTTTGCCGAGGTCTTCTTCTCTGGTGTTATGGTCGCGCCAGTCTTTGCTTTGGCGCGAGCGCCATCCTCTTCCACCCTGATGTGCTGATGCACTCTCTCCATCAGGGCCTCCATGGTAAGAGGTGGCGTCATAGTGATAGAGTCCCTCAGTCTATTCCCGACTGGAAGGCCTCTCTTGTACTGCGCGATGGCCAGGTTGGTTGGGCAATCCCCAATCTGGTTGAAGGTCTCCCAATATCGGCTGTTGTAGGACCTTAATGTCTCCTTCTCACCCATGTCGATGAAGAGTAGCTGGTCGATCTCCACCGGAGTCTTAGTGTTTGTTCTGAATCTTGTGACAAATGCTTCTGCCAATTGCGCCCAGGAGGCTATGCTGCCCTCTGGGAGTTTCTCAAACCAAGTCAAGCCTAGGTCACCAAGGCTTGAGGGGAACAAGATGCACATTAAGGCCTCGTTCCGCCGGTATACAGCCATAACCTGGCGGAAGTGGCTTAAGTGCAAGTAGGGGTCCGTCTTCCCCTCGTATGTAGTGAACTTCGGCTGTAGAAAGCCTGACGGTAAAGGCGCGTTCTCAATTGCGGGGACGAACGGTGAGGTCTGCAGCCTTGCTAATACTTTGTCCGTTGGTTCGTAGGCCGGGCGCGGTTGTGGCATTCCAACCTCGACGCTTCCATGCGTCCGAGGAGCCAACCGCTGTAAGGCCGAAACTCTATGTGGATCACGCGCCTTGGCATCCTCCCTGCGTCGTGCCTTTTCTTCTAGCACGGTTCGTAGGTCGGATGACCTGGGTAACTCCGTTTGTCTGGACCTTGTTTGGTGTGTATGCGAAGGCCAGTATGTGCTTCCTTCCGTGTAAGACCTTTCAGATCTCGCCCTCTCAGACCTGGAGTGACGAGTTCTGGAAGATCTTGATTGCGTATCGCCTGTCCTGAGGCTTCTCTCTTCTGCCTGGGAGGGTGTTGAATTCCTACTACGACCTTCTGAGTGGCGAGGGGGCGTCTTGTTCGTGCGCCCCTCTCCTGTCGCCACTTCTTTTCTTTCCACCCGGCGTTTGAGAGCTTCCATGTCTGCTGCCATCCGCCGTATCAACTCGTCTTGTGCTTTGACGCGATCCTCCAAAGCTTGAGGATCAACCCTGCGCCTTTGTCTTTCTGGGCTTTGCGAACGAGAGGGATGAGGGCTGCTATTCCTCCTTCGTCCCCTTGCATCCCTTCTGGAATTTTGCCTTTGTGGTTCCAGGTTCGCCATGGGAGGGACCAAAGGTAGGCCTTCTCGCCTTGCACCTCCGTCTGGAGTTTGTCCGTCAATGGCGGACTGAGGCAGTTCTTCATTGTTGGCCATTGAATTTTGAGAGAAAAACACTTGATCAAGAGGTTGTTCTTGTCTGTTCTTCCCACAGACGGCGCCAATTGTACGGGAAAGAAATTCACCTTCTCGTATAATCCTGTTGATCAAGTCTGCGTTCCTCAATACGTCGTCGTTCCACCACCTGAAAACACAAACGTGAGCTGGCCGGCGGGGGTGTGCCGGAAACCTCTCCGATGCCTAAGTCAGTAAGCAAGACTAGAAGGCAAAAGCTCTGAGTATTCAGGAATCAAAAATTGCATTACCCTGGCAAAGGTGACATTGGTGAGCTTATATAGGTTTCGCGCGGCACAGTCCTAGTAGGACTCTAACTTCTCCATGCGAAGAGTCCTTCTAGAACTCACATTCCTCCATGCGTAGAGTCCTTCTAGGATTCATACTCTTCCTGGAAGATAATGCTTATCTTCAACACCCCCCTCACTGCATAAGCCAAGTGAGATGGCTTCATTACGGCCGAACTCCATCACAGCCGAAATACCCCTAGTCCGGTCTTTGCTTTGCTTCCCTTACACCGGTTTCCAATAACACAACCGAGCTAACCATAAGAGAGCTCAACCGGACTAGGACGTGGCCAAGCCGAACTAACAAGTCCGAACCGGTGTCACCATGCAACCGACCTAACATACAAGAACCGGTATAATTATACGACCGGTCTACCAACTGGAACCGGACTATCTTGATACTTGCCGCGACCGAAGTACGCATACCCATTTGGCAGCCGAACTACTCATACTCCTTTCTTACTGGGTATCTTCCATTCTTGAGCTTACTCCGGCCCAACACCTAGCTCGGCCCAATTTACGAATATAAATTACCCTCTCACCCTCATATATTTAAAATCACGTCTGTTACCTATCAAATCCATCTCTCTCTCTCTCTCTCTCTCTCTCTCTCTCTCTCTCTCTCATGTAATTATTCTCTCTCGCATGTTCTACAACTTCTCTTTAGGTTTCAACGCTGATGGCTTTGCCTACTTCGCTACCATTACCTACAACAACGTCTCCGTTTTGAAGGTCGGCAGTGGTTCTAGCACTACCGATTCCTCCGCCTCCTTCTAGTTCCTCGCCAATGACAACCTCCGCCTCATCTAGTCCTCCGGCGTTGTCGTTTGACACTCCAACATCGAGGCCCCACCAACTTGGGTAACTTCAAATGAACAATCGATTTGTGTTGATCTCGCTACCATTGCTCTTCCATCGATCTGTGTTGATCTCGCCGCTACCTTCATTTTCCGATTTGCCTTTATCTTTTTCTCCGGAGTCTCAACTACCGTAGTCAGCGTCGCCAGAGCACTTCGAGAAATTCAGATGATTTTGACGATGAGAAAGATCATGAGAAGAAGGTGAAGAGGTCGTCTTCGAATAAGGTTATGTATGAGAACATTTTTTATAACATTTTTGTTCTAAATTGCAAGGGTTGCTGATGTTTTGCCCCACATCGAAGCCGATCTGAAGAAGATTGCTGCTAGGGTTATAGAAAAAGCTAAGAAAATCTGTCTCAACTAGTCGAGCACGACAAAGATTTGGTTAGAGTAACTATATTTGGTAGCACCTCTGTGATTTATGGGAATCTATTTTTTTGTGCATGATTATTTGTGGTTATCTCTCTATATGTGTGTGTCGTTATCTGATGTAGTGCTTTGAACAGATAAGTTGTTGTTAATGTTGTTGTTGATGAAGTTTTGTTTGGAGAAGAGTGGAGAACATATAGGTTGAAATCTTTTTCTTTGGCTAGACATTCAAAGCATTAGAACAAATAAAGGAGATGAGATGAGAGAGAAATTAGATTTAAAGAGTAAAAATTACACAGATAGATGATTTTATCTGTTCAATTTTATGAATGTAATGTGAAATTTAATTATTTATAGATTCAATTTAGGTTCAAGTTCATTTTCAACAGATAATTTTTTTTTATAGAATTTCAACAGATAATTTGAACATGTAGACTTTTTGAATAGATAAATTTCAACAGATAAATTTTATATGGACAAATATTTAAACAGACAAAAGAAATTTGAATTGAAAAGATTAAAAAATTAAACTGATAGACAAAAAAAAATTGAACAAATAGTCAATGAAAAATCAAACAGATAAAAAAAAGTCAATGGGTAAAATTAGAAACCAAATGTCCTCCATGACTTCTTACCAAACTATTTCACAAAGTGTGGATCTCTCACCAAAAAAAAAAAAAAAAATCACTAGACCTAATGTCTTAGACAATTGTTAAAGTAAATTTTTCACCAACTTTCTATTAATAAAATGAGAAATAATATTTACTAGAAATAATATCATATATTACAGATAATAATTTATAAGTGCCAAGACTTAAAAATGAGAAATTAAAAATAAATGTTTCAAATAATATTTTAATTTTAGTATATTTTTAAAAATTAAATTATAATACAAATAAATGTAATCAAGTTTAAGGGGTACAAAACAAGGTGGGGGAGAAATAGCCATCGTTATATACAACCAAAATTCAACACCTCTAATGTGAAAGATACGTTTGTTAAGCTTATAATGTTGGTGACAAATTTATATATTCAAAATTTAGTTAATGTGACAATATTAACACCAACAATGTCATAGGCTATAATTATTGAGTGATTTCAAAATATTATTATTGAGTGATTTCAAAATATTATGTGATGTATTCTCAATCAATGATTTAGTAAAAAAATTTATGTGCCAATCAATGATTTAGTGGACAACTTTACAAATTGAATAATTTTGATTCACTTTTATTAAGTAATTGACAGAGACAAGAAAGAATGACCCACTCAATATATTTTGTAATATTTTATTTACCGAGAGTATTACAAAAATAATATCACATAATATTTTAAGACTAATATTTTTTTATGTTATAGTGATAAAATTTTAACAGTATGCTGAGTTCAATTGTGTTGCATTAGTTAAAAGCATAAAGTCAAAAGTAAATGAATTTTTTGATTTAAAAAATAATAGAGACGAAAAAAAACACCAAACAAAAATATTGCTAATAAAACCAATTAACACAACTACTTTACTTTCCTGTTTCCTTTTCCACCCCAATTTTAAAGAACCGGTAACAGTACAAAGTTAAAATTGATCTAAAAAAACAATAACTTCTCTCTCTCTCTCTCTCTCCCTCTCCCCCCCTTTTTTCCCCTCATTTCCTTGCAGCCTTCAACCCACCCACCCCTACAGGCAAATCTTCAGGATGCAGCAATTATTAATAAAGGATACGTACGAGCAAATTTTGAAAGGGAAAACTTCAGAGTCTTGGACTGATGGTTTCTCAAAGTCTATCTCAACCTTCCCACCAAAAAAAAAAAAAAAAAAAAAAAAACTCTATCTCAACTAATATGGCTACAAGAGCAAATAGAATCAAATAAAAGAATTACAATGCATATCAATTCAACTAATAATTAACATAGAAGGAAAATCTATATAACATTTCCAATTATTTTATTTTCATTTTGGTTCTTCACTTCCAAATTTACTTGGACACTTAAAGCATAGAACAAGTTTTACCCTGTTGATATAATGAAGAGACACTAATCATTCCATATAAATACATAAATGAATCTCCCCAAAAAAAAATTCTTTGTAAATGCACAGCACAGCAGAGAAAAGGTTAAAGAGAGATAAAAATAGAGCCGAAATTCCCAGAACAAATGGTAACTGGCAAGAAAAAGAAAATAATCTGTATCTTGAATTCATTGATAGAAGGTGAATAAAAAAATTGAAAAGGAAAGGTTTAGACAATTGTATTCATTCCACTTAAATCAGACAACACCACCATGATCCCCCACAAAAACCCAAGACAACAGTAACTGCTGAACAAAACTTTCTTCAGCAGACCAACCCAAAAGTAGGGCTGTAAAAGAAACAACAAAGATGAACTAAATAGTGGTACACATGACCTAAACCATAACAAAGATTTTGCATACTGCTAGTACGAGCCAATACTACTTTGTCGCACATATTCCAGCACAAATAACTTCCAGATAATGAAGATATTACCTCCACATCATCAATGTTGAGATCCGCTTTTAGTAACCCCTCCTGCATCTGGCTGTAATGCTCTAGGATCAAGTGGGATAGTCCCGACTGTTAAGAAACCAGAAGAGTCTGCGTAACCATTAACTCTAACAGGCATCGAGCCTACTGTGACAACATTCACAGGTTTAGCATCTACTACCTTAGCAACAGTAGACAAAGCCTCTGAAGGTTCAGATTCAACTTGCTTTGGGATGATAGTGAGTGAGCCAATCTTTAATGAAGATACAATATCATTTTTTGCTTCACCCACAATATGCTTAATGTTTTCCTTGGCAATACTTAAGCTGCTGAAATCAGAATCCAAAGAAACCTGCCCAGTGACAGAGTCTACAGCCTTTTCCAAGCTATTAAGCTCATTAGGCTTGGTAGTTTTCTCCTCTTCAACAGAAGGCATGTCAACCAGAAAATTTTGCTTCCTAGGTGGATCCAATGCAGGTAAAAGGAATGAACTTCCGTAGCTTTTGATCAGTAACCTAGCTTTCTCCTCCTGCAATATCTTCTGTCGATTTTCGTAGTACATGAAGTCATCAAGTAAAGATGTCTTCGATGTGTAAAGTTTGAAAATTTTAAGCATCTCAATACCTTGCCTACACCTTATCTGCACATAAAACAAGATTATCAAAAAACTGCCAACTAGGACAAAATGTACTACCTCATAGTCACGTTCAACCAAGACCAAAAAAATTAATCTGTAACACCAGACAAACAAATCAAAAATAATAAAATACTAATTTTCCATTAAAAGCCACATATTCAAGTCAGCCATAAAACAGACATGAAGTTAATGAACTCTCTGTTTCAAATGCAGATATCAATCTTTTCTAGAGTAAGATCCAAATATTAGTCCACAAGAACATCGGAAGGGCAAAGGGAAGTGAACTAGCTGCTAGTTACAACTTCAAGAATCCACACAGAGGAAACATAGTAGTAAGAAACAACAGAAAAAAAAAAAAAAGAAATGCACACATTGGCTGGAACTTCTAAACCATATGTAACTATGACAGTTCCGTCAAGTGTAATGAAGCCCAAAGACAGCGTCAATAAGGAGGTGATATTGTTCAAACTGAAGGAGATAATATTAAAATTTAGGCACGAAAAGAGCATGGGCGATATAAACTTTAAAATCCAATTGCAGATATTGCCCGGGGTAAAGGACTGCAGCAAGCGAAACTGATCACAGTACTTAGCTTGGTTGCAATTCAATGTCAATTAATACTCTTTAAGAGTGTTAAAGATTCATATATATCCCTCTAGACTACTTAAGTCACTCTTGGTTATTTTATTCTTTTTCCTTTCTTTTTTTCAAACCTCGTAATTTTTTGAGATCACCACAACTACCAATTGTGCATTTAATCAATTATCTTCCATCAAAATCAATGAAACCAAACAAGACCAAGTGATAGGTGCACAATCAAAATGTAAAAAGTATTATCAGGTATCAAGCCAAACAAACCTCTTGTGTATCTCTGCTATTAGTTACAGGCTTATTCTCATTGTTCTCTAAAATGATGTGCCGAAAATTGGGGTTAGGAACATCTTTTATAATGTGCCACTTCACAGGAAAACTTCCACTCCATTTATCTTGCTGCCAGAAATCCATATCTTTATGGAAGTCAACAGGGCCAGTCATTTCTGCAACACCACAGAATTGGCCACTTGCATTAACCTGCATTTAGAAAATAGAAAATCAAAATAAATTTTAAAAAAATTAAAACCTGCCAGGTTAAGGAAGTCAAGCAAAATGAAATAAAGAGCACAAACGTGTTTTAAAACAAATATAATTGCTTAACAAACAAACTTGTGGAATATAATATTTCAGAGCAAAGGACAAAATTAGTGGAATATCACTCACAGAAAAGAACAGGAAGATAGGACAGCCTCTTGGTTCCCCGGAGGCTATTCTCTGTGCATCTTCATATGCACTCTGCAGCTTCTTGTTTCCATTGGGAGTAGATGACCAAACATTATATTTAATGCCCTTGTGCACATCATCCTCGCTATATGATTTTATTACAAAGAACTTCGCATTCACATAATCTACTGGAAAATCATCCTTGTTATACTGGTCAGTATAGATAATGATGTTTCCTTGTGCATCGCACTCTCCAGCTCTGGTTGTGTAGGCTTTCACAGCCAAGTGATTCTTGGATTTGTTGGTTCTAGGGCCTCGATTTTGTTCAGTCAATGCATCTGGACTTCCATTCACATCATTCGATACTCTACCATAGTGGAACTTGGACCGAATCTTTTCCACTGCGGCCCCTCCATGAGCACTTGACCCAAAATTAGATAAGCCGTTACTAGAAGTGAGAGCCATTTTTAGTTGGTTACGATGAGACAAAGCCTTCCCATGTGAAATGTTATCTACAGCTTGAGCACCCCTACCCTGTAAACACAAAAGTTAGAAAACAAAATTGGTAAAATGATGCGAAAAGGCAATAAAAGACCATGATTGTAAAAACTTGCTACTTTTGGCAGGAAGGGGGTGCCAAGGGGAAGCATTTTGGGTTTCCTTCTTGTTGGTTGAAGGGAAGGAAAAGAGAAAATCAGTCTGATATTTTTAACATAGGACATTCAATTATAAGAATGAGTCAACTTCAGAGGGCAACAGTACAACTTCACATTTTCAAAAACAGAGAACAGCCTGGCCATCCCCTTTTCTGCTGTTGGGGGGGAGCTCCCTCCTCTCCTCCACCTAACCAATTAAAGGAAAGTTCTTGTACCCAGTGTTTTAAAAGGTTCTAGGCACACCGAGGCGATAAGGTCTCCAATAGCCTAAGAGTGAGGCGCAAGGCGAGGGGCGCGCCTCTCCAAAGTGTGGCGCAAGTAGTAGAACAAAGCAAAATTATAAAATAAGAAAACTTCTCAACATAACAAATATATATAGAATTTCAAAAATCATAAAGTAAGCTTCACAAGCATAATAGAGAAGAAAAAACAGAGAGACAACCCAGCGAAGAAAGAAGAGAAGAAAAGAAGAAGAGAAGAATAAAATAAGAAAAGAAGAGAAGAAAAATAAGGAAAGAAAAAACAGAGGCAGACTCATGAAAAGAGAACCCATCGAAGAAGAGAGAACCCATCGAAGAAGAGAATAAGAAAAGAAGAAGAGAATAAAAATAAAGGAAGAAAAAACAGAAGCAGAGAGATAACCCAACCAAGATAACCCATCGAAGAATTGAAGATGAGAAAGAGGACCAACAAAGAAGAAGAGAGAGAAAAAGCTGAAGAATAAGCCGAAGTCGTGTCATCTTCTCACTTTCTGATTGCTTTTTTTAATCTTCCCCACCTAGGAATTTTTTTTTTAAAAGCACTTTCTGCTCTTTTTTGACCAGTTTTGGTCATTTTATATTGAAGAATTTTGATTCCCTGTGGGTATGCCCAAAAAAAAAGTACTTAATCAACAGTTAGATGAGAAAAATAGGTAAAGCCCATGAAGCCAACGCATCGCGCCTCGAAAAAAAGCTCTCGCCTCAGCGCCTAAGCTGTGCCTTACATATTGCACCTCGTCTCGACCTGTTTGAAGCGCAAGGTTGCGCCTCGCACTTAGGTGCGCCTTTTAAAAACATTGCTTGAACCCCTCAACCCCAACACCGCCCCCCCCCCCCCCAAAAAAAAAAAAAAAAAAAAAAAAAAAAATTCCTTTATTGCTTTCTCTCCAACAAAGCAGACTATTAAGCTAACATATACATCCGCAACCAACAATTAAAGATCTTTTTGATGCTAGACGATATACTGATTTTTTAATTTGCAGTCTAATGGCGTGGGTCATAAGGATCAAGTACCATATTCTTACAAGAGGACGGACAGCATAGTACAGAACAAAATGATTACAAACTAAAATATTTAATGGACAGCATGGTACAGAACACAATGAATCTACTTATTCAAAAGTACATGATTGCACAACTTCTATGCTTTCTCAAAAAATGAAGGATATCTATTGGATATTATCTGAAAAGAGCAGAAGATCACACCTGATGTACTTGTGATGATGCCAGACTGGAAAAACTACTGGATGTAACATTTCCGTGTGGTGCAGGTAGCTTACTTGGTCCAGCATTAGCTTTAACTCCTCCTGATACCCTAGCAAAGGAACGTGTCTGATTTGAAGCAGGCTTTGGGGCAGTATGTAAAGTTGCAGATGCTGGAGACAGATTATTGTGACCTGGCCCATCAGTTCTATGTGCAGTAAATACACCAGTATCTAAGAAGGGTTCAGTTGTACTACTTGTGATCATCTCTGGCCCAGATTGGATGACCATGGGGAACCCAGAAGGTGAAGACAAAGGGTTTTCATAAGATGGGATGGCATAATACTGTTGCGTCCCTACAAATGGGCCATCAACTCCTAACATAGCACCAGGAATGTAAGGGTTGTATGGGTTATATGGAGACTGTGCATATCCATAGCTAGGTGTATAATATACATAAGGCAAACTTTCAGTTTGTGCACCCTGAAGAAGAAGAAGAAAAAAATCCATTAAGCAAAACTACAAACAATATGGAACTCGTGTTTGAAAAACAGAAAGCAAGAGATGATACAAACCGCATACTGAACTTCTTGACCATCCAGACCAAAAATCCTATGGTGGTCATCCCAATCGCTGGGTGATTCAAATCCTGATCATATCGAGTCAATGTAACACATAGATGAGACAACACAAATTAGCATCCTAATCTAAAATAGGATAGTGGATAAAAATTTACCTGTACAGATGTACCCATAATTGGTGGCAGTAGGGTAATACAAGCCTTGTTCAACTAGAAACTCTGGGGCTCCTTCCTTATACATGGCGTCAAGTTGTTCAACAGGTGGACTTGTTAGATGTGAGTTTGGCTCAGTGCCTTGAATCTAAAAGGCCAAGACATGAGATTTGATTATATATTCTGTTATAAATAAAATGACAGATACACGTAATGAAGACTCAGCCTTGCCAAACCGTTCAAAATAGGTCTTCATTTGATTGAAAGAAAAGCAATTGCTGAGGAATTACCAGATATGTTTCTGCATTTCCATCAAAAACATTATACATTTCCATCCCAGGGACTGCCACCACTGTGAAACAGATTTGATATGGTGTAAGCAAACACAGAACTCCAATATATAACAACTAAGATAGATTTTTAAAAATTAACATCAAAGAAAATGTAGACAGGTTGATTTTCATTTTCATTCCCCTTAATGACATGGGCATAGATGAAAAATCAGAGCAGCTTCATATTACAGCAAACAAAATGCCAGAGGAACCTCACTTTCAAATGTAAGGGTATAAATCAAAGAAAACCTCATATTCACATCCAAAGAATTGCCTAAAATAGCTTCATATCTACCATACCAACACCATACTAAGTAGATAAACAAATGTACACAATAAATAAGCATTGAATATCAACCAATAGAAAGAGAAGACAACAAAAAAAAAAAAAAAAAAAAAAAAAAAAAGGTCCACCAACACAAACATACATGAATCCCCAAATGCGAATTTTTAAAAATGCTACAGAAAATAAGCAATTTTTAAGTGCATTCCTTTCACCTTCATTCTTTACCATAACTAACGGAGCCCCATATATAAATTACCATTCAACACAGGTGAAAATGTCAGCTAAACTCAACAATCAGACCTTTCAAAAGATTAGGGCACCCACACAAATTTCAGAAAGCCTGAAAGGTAAACAAAGACAAGTTGAATAGTTTGGAGCATCATCCCATTCTAATTCACACCATAATGACCATTCCAATAAAGCACACCCCTCAAAATTAAATTTCATTGCCGAGCAAGAAACTAAATCGGCGCCTTCCTGGTCACAGAACTAAATGCAGCTCCCCAAAGTACAATTACAGAAACAAAACCGCGCAAAACCCTAAAACTCCCCGAACCACTAAACAAACAGCTCGAGCAATAAGGAACCAGCGATCTCTTAACAATAAATAAGAGTAATTCATATCCTCGTAATACTCCACAAACTTCATGTGACTATACAGATAAACACAAACCCAACAAAACATGGAAGATTCAAGTAAAATAGTGTGCCTCAATGAAATATGAGACGTGTGTGTGTGTATATATATATGTGGTGTGTGTGCAGATGGAATGAAATGAGGATTACCTTACAGAGTTTATTCAAGACATGCTTGAGACCTAGAAAGTCCTCTGAGAGCTAAGACGGAGAAGGTATAGATAGAGTTGGGGGTTTTGAGCAACATATCGGTCTTCAAAATGGACACGCCTTGGGAAACCCTAACCCTAACCCTAACACACCAAAATAGACAGAGAAGAAGAGAGACAAAAAGAGGACTCTGTGTCTTAAAAAAAGGCGGTGTTGTGGGGGAAAAATTGAGAGAAAACTGAGAGACGCGGAGAGAGAGAGAAAGAGAGAGAGACTATACGAAGCGTTTTGTGTTTTAGGGTAAGAATAATATTGACATCTCTAATTTTAAAGTTTTAAAGAAATTTTATAGTTTTATGATAAGGAGTGAGATTTGAGATTTATTTGGGGAATTCAATTTTTTTGGTAGTAAGATTATTTTATTTTAAAAAAATAATTTTTAAAAATTATTCTTTGATAATATATTTTTCAGAGAATATCAATATCATAATTGTATTTTTTATATTGTTAATAAATTTAAAAGAATGGCAAAATAAGAAATTTATATTATTTTTGAACTTAATTTTTGAAAAATAATTAATATTTTGAGAAAATAAAAAATGAAATAAATGATTAATATTTTAAAACGGAGGAAGTATACATATTTTTTCTTTTATCACAGCTAAAATTATTTTTAAAGTTTCAAAATTAAAGCTCTTTAATGCTGTTGTTAAGGCAAATTAGCTGCACTCACTTGACAATTGAGATTTAACTAAATTACTACATTTTTTTTTTTTTAGATTTTTAAAATTACATCTTGTCTCATTGTAATTAATGCCCTTCGTAGAGATAATAAATTGATTAAAATGCCCTTAACTATGCAAAGAAATAATGATATTTTGTTAATACATTACTAGTCTATTATCCGTGCTATGCACGAGATAATTATAGATATTTATATTTGTTTTAAATTTTTTTAATATATAAATTATGTTTTTAAAGATTTTTTATAAAAATAATTTAACAATCTTATCACTAACTATAGTGTATGATAAAAGTTGAAAAGGGTACTGCAATAACTATACACAGATTGTATCTATAATTATATGTATTAGGGGATTTTAAATACTGATCAGAAGATTTTGACTAAATCAATAAATGCAGGCATGTGGAAAGACATGTGGATTGAAAAAAGTTAATAAATGCTGATCAAAAGATTTTGACTAAATCAATAAATGCTGAGTTTTTTTATTTTTTTAATAAGAAATTTAAAAAATTCAGATTGGGATATTGAAGCTTCCACAGGCCTTGGGGTTAAAAATCCCTTTTTGCTTAATATATAGTATAGATATAGATATAGATTAGCCTATCACCCGTGCTATGCATGGGATAATTATAAATATTTGTATTTGTTTCAAATTTGTTTTAATATATAAATTATGTTTTTTAAGATTTTTTATAAAAATAATTTAACAATCTTATCATTAACCATAGTGAATAGGAGAAATTAAAAATGCTACTGCAGTACCTATGCACAGGCTATATCTATAATTATTTGTATGGGGGAATTTTAAATGTTGATCAGGGATTTTAACCAAATCAATAAATACAGGCATGTAGAAAGACATGTGGATTGAAAAAAATTAATAACTGCTGATCAGGGATTTTGACCAAATCAATAAATGCTGAGTTTTTTTTTTTATAAAAAATTTTAAGGTTTTTTATAAAAATAATTTAACAATCTTACCACTAATCATAGTGTATAGAAGAAATTAAAAATGCTATTGCAGTAGCTATGCACGGACTATATCTATAATTATTTGTATGGAGGATTTTAAATGTTGATCAGTGATTTTGACAAAATCAATAAATGCAGGCATGTGGAAAGACATATGGATTGAAAAAAGTTAATAAATGTTGATCAGGGATTTTGACCAAATCAATAAATGCTGAGTTTTTTTTTTATTTATAAAAAATTTAGAAAATTCAGATTGGGATATTGAAACCCCCACAGGCTTTGGGGGTTAAAAACCCCCTTTTGCTTAATATATAGTATAGAAGCATAGATATCAAGTCAATCAATAATTGTTCAATTTTTGTTTTAGAATTTTTTTTAAAAACATTAAAAATTAATTTGGTTAAGAAATAAAAAATAAAAAATAATTATCATTTTATTTAATTTTATTTTTGAGAAGTTATAAATAATTTTTACACATTAAATATATTTTTATTAAATTAATTTCCATTTTTTTCAAAACAATATTCTGAATTTTTTTTCTAAACAACAAATCAAATATGGTTCCAAAAACTTATGTAGCATTTGATTTAGAACTCAAATCATGATTTGAATCAAAAAATTTCAAAACTCATAACCAAACTCTTTACAAAACTATATTTTAAAAAATAAATAAATTCAAAAAATATATTTTTATTTTTTTCTATAATTTATTTTTTATTTTTTGAAAAGTATTATTCATTTTTATTTTCGAAGAAAAATATTTTTATTTTTTTATATATTTGAAAAAAATATTTTTTATTTTTTAAGTATTGACTAAATAATTTGTTATAATTTAGATATATATGAATGATCCAAAAATTTTTAAAATTTAAAAAGATTTTAAAAAATATTCAAAAAAATTAAAATATTTTAAATATTTTAAAAAATAAAATAAAATATTAAAAATTAAAATTTATATATATATAATATAAATATTTTTTAAAAAATATAGTGCACAAATATAGTAATTATAGCACACTTTAAAAATAATAATAATAAATATTTATCCTAAAAAAACAAAGAAAATTTTACAATATTAAAAAATATCAACCCAAAAAATTTTAAAATACAACTCAAAACTCAAAACCAAACAATTTTTATCTTTTGCAAAATTCAAATCATGATTCAAAAAGTAAAGCAGAGCCTTAATTTCTTTTTTCATCTAATGTAATCTTTTTTTATAAATTTTGTTAACTTATCAAAGGAATTTCAGGTTAAATCAGATTGTTCAATACTTTGGGAAAGTATCAAGGGCAATATCGTATGTGAAAAACAATTTCTAACATCTATTGACGGAAGGTGGTAAATTGTTACTCTGTGTTCATCTACTTCTTTTTCAAATTTCTATCATTTACGTCACGATCAGGTTCATTTCATGGAAGTATCTCTATAGGACCTTAAGCTACAAAAAAAAAAAAAAATAATAATAATAATAATAAAAAATATTGTGAATTTCTTTTATTATCAAAAATTATATAGAAATGTTAAACTAAATATCTCAATTTTTAGGATAAATTACAAATACATCTCCTGAAGTTTAATTAAAATACGAATCGCCCATGTAATTTTAGAAATTACATTTTATCTCTTGAGATTTCTAATTTCATAACAAATCGTCAATTTTATTAATAAATCATCAAGTCAATTAACAGTTTTTAATGATGTCAGAAATATGTTTCAATTAATAATTTAAGTAATTTTATTATTGTATAGGAGAATAATTATGAAGAGGACTAATTAAGACCCCCTCAAAACTCTCACCCCCACCACCCCCACACACACGTGGGGGTTGGGGATTGGGAGAGAAGGAAAAAAAAAAAAGAAAAATGGACCAATCAAAAGCAAAGGGGGTGGGGGGAAAAGGGGTCTTAAACATTTTTGAATTATGAATATCATTTTTTTGGTTAATTCTGTTAAATAAAAAATACTAACAGTGAGGTATTTGTAATTTTCCAAACCATAGGGAAAATCTATAATTTAAGCAAATCTCATGGAGTGTATTTATAATTTATCCTATTTTTTATTATATAGGAAAGTAATTAAAAAAATTTAATTAATTTTCTTAAATAAAAAAATCTCATAAAGGATATTTATAATTTTTCAAAATATAAAACCAATTCTTATTTTAAATAAATTTTAAGAGTGTGTTTGTAATTTTTTTTTATTATCTAATATGAAGTTTCCAGAATGCCTCAAGTGGGACATTGATTCATCAAGAAGAAGAATGTAGGTCAAAAACGACGCCGTCGGTTTGTAACCTCACGCATGGACATACACGCTAAACGATGTCGTATGTTGCCTTAAAGTTCTCCTCTTCCTATTTCTGAAAAAATAAACAATACATTAAGAAATAAATATTTTTTTTTATAATTTTAATTAATTTTATGAGTGACATAGAAAATCATCAATCGGGAGGGGTACCTTGTTCTCCAATAATATTTGGTTATAAAGTCTAAAGGGCTAAAAGATAAATTGTTCAAATTCATCATGAAAAAGTCCTAATAATATGTGAGAAAATTTTTTATTGATCTTAAAAATATTCAGTGTGTTTGGTTTAAGTTTTTTGGATTAAGTTTTTTGAAAATTCAGTTTTTTGATTTTCGTATTTTTTTGTCTTTAGTGAATATTTTTAAAATTTTAAATATTTTTTTTACCTTTTAGATGCACTTTACTTAGATGTATTTAAAAAGTAAAAAAAATGTGAAAAAATATTTTAAAATTTTAATAAATACATAAAAATACAAAAAAATGTATTTTTTTATATTTTTGGTATTTAGTGAATTTTTAAAAGGTTTTTTTCACAAATTTTTTACTTTTTAAGTATATTTATGTTAGGTATGTTTAAAAAGTAAAAAAAAATTGCTTAAAATATTTTAAAAAATTCAAAAAAACAAGAAAAATAAGAAAGTAGAATTTTTCTGAAAAGTGTTTTTAGAAAAACACAACCAAGCAAGCTGATTGTTATTTATGAGTGTATCCCTACTTATGAGTTTATAAAGCATTAATGCACCCTTTATGGAAAACTAAAGTAAGAAACGAGAGAAGTTGAGATTGTTTGAAATGATTTAAATAAGTATATTTTTTAATTTTTTATAAGAAGATATGTAAAAAAGTAGAAAGTTAATGTGACCCAAAAAAATAAAAAAATAAAAAATATTCTTATATAACACACTCTAAACAAAATGTTTTTATTGTAATTTATTTAAATCGTCAAACTCCTATTAATTCGCATAACATACAAGTTGAATCCTTTGAATTTAAACTTGATTATTTTTAAGGAAAAAACGTGGTAGCTCGAATTGGAGGGGGCTCAAATGGCTTGAATGGGTGTTGGGCAGACGACCAGGTGAAAGGTTGTCTACCGCAGTTGTCACCTTTACCGACCACGGTAGACAGCCTCCTCGCTGGATGACCGACAAAATGAATTTCAAGCAATTCCAACCAATCTTATATTCAAGCTATCAAGCATTGCTCTATTTTTAGTTAGATTTTTTTGTTCAAAACAATAATCTATCATGCATTACTTTGGGGAATCTATAGTTATATTATATTCTAAATATAGTAACTAAACTCATGTCCCAATGAATGAGAAAATGCAAATGATTTGGTTTATACTATTCATATAAACGAGTGTCCCAGTAAAGGTTGTATTAAACTTAGATTTTGTTTGATAAAATAAGTTAAGACTAAAAAAAATATAAAAGATAAAATAAATTAAATAAATTAATAAGATAAAATATCATATTTAAATCATAATTTTTTTTTTTTTTTTTTTACAAAAGTCAAAAAAATCAAAAAAATAACCAAAACGAACTTTTTAATTCGTTAAAAAAATCCCAATTCAAAAAAATCAATTAAAAAAGCCTCAACCAAACGACAACTTAGGCCAAGTTTGGCATGTGCCCAAAAAGCCAAAAAGTACGGCTGCACAACTCTCAATCCTAATTTTTCCCTATACACTAATTTATACAATTTTTTAATACACATTTTTTTATAAAAAGTCAAAAAGTTAACCCAAATAATCATATTTTTTTCCTCAACTTTTTAGTCCAAAAATACACTTATTTAGGGCATTCCAAACAACCCATTAAACTTTTTGGCTCAATTGCAAGGCAAATAATCTTACTTGAACGGTAGCAGCTTAAAACTGACTCATGAAGCAGGCTTTCAAACTTATATGCATTACACATGAGAGTTTATACAGTATATCAATTTATAAAATCTAAATGGAAAAAGATTTTCCGCCCGAAAAATTTGTGCCCCGAATGCCCCGAGAGAGAGAGAGAGAGAGAAGAGAGCGGGGAAGAGGAGGAAGAGAAGAGAAAGGAAGAGAAGGAAGAGAGGGGAAGAAGCTCGTCGCCCGGCGTCGCCTTGCAGCAGCTCGAAGCTCGTCGCCCGGCGTCGCGTCGCAGCAGCACGTCGCCTCCGGCAGCTCCGCCTCCGCCTCCAGCCCTAATTTGTTGGCCCCCTTCCCTCCCCCTCCCGTTCTCTTCTTCTCTTCTCTTCTTCTGTTTCTCTTCTTCTGAAATGAAAAAAAAAAAAAAAAAAAACGACGAAACGACGTCGTTTCGTCGATTCGGGCTCAGGGTTTTCGGGCTCTCAATCAAAACTCAATCTAAATTAATATAAGTTTACACATAAATACATGGATGAATAGTCTTCTCAAATGCCATCAAAGAACAATACCAACTAGGTGTGTTTTGCTAACCACGATGCAAAATATTTAATTTCAAAAAATCTTTCAAGATTTTAAGAATAATGTTTCAGAGCTCGAATTTGGCCCTCCCTAATCCCCCGAATGCCCAAAACAACGTCGTTTTGGGCATTCTTTTTTTTTTTTTTTTCTTCTTCTTCTTCACGCAGGTCGCCTTTGAGACAGAGGGAGAGGGAGAGGGAGAGAAAGAGAAAGAGGGAGAGGGAAAGGGAGAGAAGAGAGCTTGCAGATCGTCGACGACCGTGAGCTCGTCGCCCAGCCCGTCGCTCGCCTCCAGCCCCGCCTCCGCCGCCTCCTCCCCCTGTGGTTATGGCCCCCTCCAGTCCTCCTCCTTCCTCCTCCTCCTCCTCCTCCTCCTCCTCCTTCTCTGCTTCTGAAAAAAAAAAACAAAATTAGGGGGATTCGGGGAGCTCATTTTCGAGCTCCCTAGCATTGCTCAGATTTTAATTAGAAACTTCTCTCTCAACTTTCCAAAACTTTATTTGCTTTTATTTTTTAGGGCCTTCCCTTATACACCCAGTGGGGGTTGACCCCCAGTGACGTGGGGCACCCCCACTGGTCAGTTTTTCTTTTTCTTTTTCTTTTTTTTTTTTTTTATTTCAGTCCAATCCCCCAGTGCCACGTGTCACTGGGGGTCACTGGGGGTAAGGAATACTAGGTGTAGGAAGCATTTTGCTATTTTTTATTTATTTTTCCCTTTTTCCTTTTCAGTCTTTATCTTTATCCTTGTGATTGTTTTTTTTGTTTTTTTTTTGGGTGAATAAGACATAATCATTGTGATTGGCTATTTTCTAATGAAAAGCATCTTCAACCCCAACTCCTTAAGAAGGGGATCAACTGTGATGCTTTTTTTTATTTATTTTTTATTATTTATTTTTTTGTAAAAATTATAAACACATTTCTTGGAGTTTAATTAAAATACGAATCACTTTTTGTGATTTTAAAAATTACATTTTACCTCCTCCTGAGATTTCTAATTTCAAAACAAATCACCTTTTTTATTAATAAATTATCAAGTCAATTAACAGTTTTTAATGATATTATAAATATGTTTCAATTAATAATTTAGGTAATTTTATTATTATATAAGAGAGCAATTATAAATTTTATTTTTTAATTAATTCAGTTAAATAAAAAATTCTAACAAGGGAGTATTTATAATTTTTCAAATCACAGAGGACAATCTGTATTTTTAACAAACCTCAAAAAGTGTATTTGTAATTTATTCTTTCTTCTTTTTTTTTTTTCTTTTTTTTTAAAGTTGCACGTAATAGCATATTACTATTACTAAAATTTGGTGCTGTACTTATGAAATTAAATTTTTTGTAAATAACAAAATTATCAAAAAAGTTGTTTACAAATTTTGAAAAAATCTTTTTGCACCAAAATGAAAATTATGTAAAAACAAATTTCTCATTATTTTGTTTCCAAAAGCATGAGAAACACTGAAAAAACAAATACATAATCAAACAAGGTTTTGGTATTTTCAAACATAAATTTAGAAGAGAGGAGGGGAAAGAGAAATTTGTTATAGCACATCTGTTTAAAATGTTTTCCATGAGAAATTTGTATGACCCTTTGGGTCTTATTCAGTATGTTGTTTTTAACACAAATGTTTCCCATGTTCTCAAAAAAAAAAAAAAAAAAACTTATGGCAAGTCCATAATGAAATTTTCAAGTAAATATGATATCACATAAAAGGGTCGAGAGGGGGGGCAGAACATTGGCTTAACAACAATGCAAATCAATAGACAATTGAACATCCTCCCATTACTAATAAATTCCAAGAGCCAAGACAATACAAGAGAAGATATAGAAACGGAAAAAAGAAGGAAAAAAAAAAAAAAAAGTGATAAAATGCATGGAAGTTTCACAGATAAGTTCAACCTCCAAAGCTAACCTCAATTATCCTAACATAACAATCTCCCCAAGGAGTGCAGCAAGCCAGTTTTCATCTTCTCCACATAATCAATCAATTCACCAAGACAGCCCCAACCTCAACTTTGCAGCAAAAACTGGGATTATATCAACCCAACCCCGTCTTTAGAAAAGTCAGGAGTTAAGCAAACGATTACACACAAAAATTGATACCACCTCTACCCCAAAACTCTTAAAAATACATGTGAACTGTGTGTCACACCTTACAATTCTGGCTCAACATTCTCAACCGGTGGTAACTGGCCAGGAAGCTCAACTCCAGAAATTGCATTGGCTTGTGTGCCTGGAGACATAGGAGACATCCTTGCCTCAGGAGGCCCAAATACCGGCATTGAGGGTTCCATCTGATCAAATTTTGACTTACGAGGTCTTTCACGTCTGTCACGACTGCGACTACGGCTGGGGCTACGACTGCGAGACCAGCTCCGACTCCGGCTGCGGCTTCGGCTTCGGCTCCAACTTCGGCTACGGCTACGGCTACGGCTTCTACTATAGCCCCATGTTCGAACCCTTTCAGGACTTGAGCTATAACTTCTACCTCTACTCCGGTTTGCAACATCTCTTCTGTTATCAAACCGTCCCGACCCCCTGCCATAGCCCCGTCCACGCCCATCCACGTTGTATCTATCATGTGGGGCCCGTTCATTCCTATCCCAGCCAACATGACCACCACCACGGCCACCAAAGTTACCATCCCTCATGCCTACACGGCCACCAAAGCTGCCTTCCCTCATTCCAATGCGCCCGCCAAAACCACCATCCCTCATTCCACCGCGGCCGCCAAAAATACCATCCCTCATTCCACCACGGCCACCAAAACTATTCTCTCTCATTCCACCAAAGTTGCCATCTCTCATTCCACCACGGACACCAAAGTTGCCGTCTCTCATTCCACCACGGCCACCAAACTTGCCATCCCTCATTCCACCACGGCCTCCAAAACCACCATCCCTCATGCCACCATGGCTGCCAGAATCCCAACGAACACCGGCAGTTTCAAAACGGTTCGGCCCACCCCGATCCCTGCCAAAATTGGGCCCACCACGCACAGCCATCTCTCGTACTTCTGGAGGCACCAGCTGGTCAGCCCCCTCCAGAACTTTTACCAGATCACCTGCATACTTCCAATCCTGGTCAGAGAAAAAGGTGTATGCCACTCCAGTGGCCCCAGCTCTCCCAGTTCTTCCAATTCGGTGGACATAATCCTCAACCCCATTTGGAAAATCATAATTGATCACAACCCTACAATGCGACAATCAACAACAATTTAAAGTGGCAAACAACAAATGACACAGAATCCTCCAAGAAGAGACATCAAGTCTCATTCATCAATTCCACAAATAAAAACTGAGGTTTGTCTCTAAAATATGAATCCTGTTACGAAAATTAAGAAAAAGGGGGAGATCTGACCTTATATCTTTTATGTCAAGTCCCCTTGCAGCAACATCAGTGGCAACTAAAATCGGGGACTTTCCAGACCGGAATTGATTCAGCACCCAATCTCTCTCGCCTTGAGACTTGTCTCCATGAATTACAGCAGCCCCAAAATTACGTCCAATACTACGTGCAAGCTGGTCACACAACTTTTTCGTTGAACAGAATATAATGACCTTAGAACCCTGTTCTTGGGCCCTAAGAATCTGCTCCAAGCGCCTCTGCTTCTCCATTTGAGGGACTATTTCAACATACTGCAGGGATGATCATAACAAATTCACATCTCATGAAGGAGCAGAATATTTAAAAGGAAGGAGAGAGAAGAGAAAGAACATATTAACAAAAATTCAAATTGAAACAGAAAGTTAACATATGAGTTCGCAACAACACAACATCTAAGTATCAAAAAATAAAGGAAACAACTTCGATGCATCATGGAGCTTTTCACCTCCCCCTGAAGAAATCCCCCAGCACACAAAGAATCAAGATTCCATTGAGAGCAACAATCACCCACAATACTAATCTTCTAATTTCAATCCAAGGATACATATTAACATAAAACTTTAAGCACAATGCCATATATTTCCAGCTGTATATGATTCTTTCCCTCATTATGGTAACTACAAGGTGATATAATATACAATGATTTGCAAGTATATGAATCTCGTGTCTAACAGAAACCAATAGTCAACTATTATGTTAACTTTACATACAAGAAACTTAATCACATATAAAAAAAATTCCAAGAAAGCTTAACACTTGCAATCACAAACCCATCATAATTAGAACCTTATCCCAATTGAATAAAGGTCACAAAATCTAACCCCTCCCAAACACCCAAACCAAACCAAACCAAACTATGCCTTAAGTCCCATCAAATGGGGTCGGCTACATGAATTCTTCTTTTCCACGCGGCCCTATCAAAAGCCATATCGTTAGTCAAATTAAGTAGATCCATATCTCTATTTACAACGCTAACCAACGTTAATCTAGGCCTACCCCGTCCCCTAACACTTCCATCTACCGTCACAGCATCGCATCTCTTCACTACAGCATATGTTGGTCTCCGTTGAATATGACCAAATCATCTCAATCAATTCTCTCTCAACTTATCCTTTATCGGTACTACTCCTACCCATTCCCGAATACACTCATTCCTAATTATGTCTTGTCTAGTCTTGCTATACATCCACCTTAGCATTTTCATCTCAGCCACACTCATCTTATCTACATGTTGTTTCTTGGTTGCCCAACACTCCGTCCTATACAGCATCGCTGGTCTAATAGCCGTTCTATAGAACTTACCTTTAAGTCTAGTGGGTATTCGTTTATCGCACAGTACCCCAGGCGCACTTCTCCACTTACACCCTACCAAACACCCATTATTGGATATTAATTGGGTGTCATTCTATAGAAATTCCTGACCTTCATCAGAACAGCTGACAATAAGAATTGAGTTATTACAGCTTGCATCAAATAGATTTTGCTCGATCAATCCATTATCAAGTTCTAGTTATTAGACTAATAGAAATATAAGGAAAAGAAATGTTGAGAAAATGAGAAATACACCATTAATTATGATCCAATTCAAAATAACTTTAATCTTTGCATGATAAGTCAAAAAATATGTTGCTTCATTTAAAAGACCACGAATATGACTTCTACCTGAGTAATAGATTTATTTGCAGCAAGCTCATCAACACTGCCTATGTTCACCTGAACAGGATTAACAAGAAGATCACTTGCTATTTTTCTCACTTCCTTGGGCCAGGTCGCTGTATACATAAGAGTTTGCCGTCGGGGAGGAATCTCATTCACAATCTTACGTATTTGGGGTTCAAAACCCATGTCAAGCATTCGATCAGCTTCATCAAGCACAAGAAGAGAAACTTGCCCAAAATCAATTTTCTTCATTTCAAGGATGTCATTGAGCCGACCAGGAGTTGCCACGACAATATCCGCCCCTCGATCCAATTCTTTTAATTGTAGACCCTTAGGAGCTCCACCATACAAGCACTGAAACAATAATTAGCCCATATGATAAAATCATAATTCTGTACAAACAAGTAAACAAAACGAATTCATCAACATGATTAAGAGGAAATATAGATTTGCGGACTGACTGTGCAAGAGACCCTTGAAGATCGACCGAACTTGAGGACCTCATCTTGTATTTGTGTGGCAAGCTCTCGGGTTGGAGCTAAGACCAACACCGTTGGGCCATTCTGAGGATTATTACGGCGTCGCCTAAGAAGAATGAAGGCCGGGATCAGATAGCCCAATGTTTTTCCAGATCCGGTTTTGGCAATAGCCACTATGTCCCTATTTTGTAGTGCAATTGGCCATGTTTGCGCCTGAATGGGTGTGGGAGACGAGAAACCTGCAAAATGCAACTGAAAAAGGAAATGTATAAGATCAACCCTGAGAATAAAAAGAAAATCAGATGGAAATTACGATTCATAATTAAGAATCCAATATAAAGAATTACATATGGTAATCCAGAGTAATGCATCTTAATGGGGGAAAAAAGATTGCACAAAGAAAACTCATGGGTATGTGGTTGCTTACTGAAGCAACTTGAGGCAACAAAAGGGAGCAAATAAGACATAAGATGCGGAGCCACTACGCTAGAAATCCCAGTCACAGAAGTGTGATTTGGATCAAGGGCGAACCACCCTTCTGGAAGATGCCAAAGGCAGGCTCCAACTATCCATTTTGCAGCCTCCAAAAGTCAGAATAGTTGTCACGTAAGAATGCGGATAGCAGGGCAGCGTACGACATATGCTCCTTTTCTGGAGCAAATATCGCACCTGCGGCAAGTAAGAATTTTATAAGCTTAAGGAATAAAGAAAAGGGAGAAAAAAAACTACACAAATAAAAATTGAATGGATTTAATAAATTATCATCTATAACAGTACTAAAAGCAACAACAGTCAGTCCTGGCAGGACAAAGAACTTACCTCTTTAAGTATCTCTAGAGGAAAGCCAGTGGCTTCAAACGTCATGAGAGGAGCTGGAACATCACCACCCTATGCAGTTCAATTCAAAAATCAAATTCAAACAATCTTCAGATTATTAAACACCTTGCACTGTCTAATATAGATAAAAAAGACTATTGAACAAGATTAGTGCAATTAAGTTGACCAAGCATTTGGCAAGGGAAAAAAACCTACAGATCCACCATATGAGTTAAACAAAAAGATAAATAAAAAATGACAATAGTCGAAAGATGTCACCACTATGAAGTTCAAATATCATAATGAGAGCTCCAATCAAGATGTTTCAGCTTTCCATTTCACCACAAAATTTACTCATATATGCACATAATTTGTTGAAAGAAAGGGATTTCTGTTTGATGCACAGACAGGTTACAGAACTACTTGCCAGAGATGCACCCCTGCTCATGAAACCCCGGTAGTGGAGTAATGGTAGAACAGAGTTAAAGTTGATAATAATGTGAACTCTATAAGTATGATGTGCAAATAAAATTCAAATATCAAAATTTTATGATCCTAATAAGCATAAAAATTACATTCTCTGATAAGGGTCACCAAAATAAAAACTAAGAACATCAAGATTGGCTACTAAATCAAATCTGGATTCTGTGATTTTTCGAATAAAAGAAAGCCTATTTATTTCTGGTTCCAAGACCAGTAGTTCTAGCAGTCAATTCTGTTCGATCAAATTATTTCTCAGTATAAAGAAAAGTTAACAAAAATAAAATACAAGCTTGTTTTATGGCAATAGTAATTAATCGTTGTTGCTTCAAGGTTTATTTATTTATTTTGCCTAGTTTGGGTAAACATGTAATGTTAGCAACATATTTTTTGCCATAACTGTTATAAAAATTAAATAAAAGTACAACTGTGTAAAAAGGGAAGCACAAGATACATGGAAATCATGATAGTCAACCAGGGGTAAAAAAAAATGCATGACCAATCATGGGTAACTAAAAATTGATGAGTTTCCCCTTAGAGAGACTTAGGCCTCGTTTGGGAAGCGACCGGTTTAACCAAAAAGTCAAAAAGTTCCTAAAAAAAATCAAAAAGCCAACAACCCATACCAAAAAGTCAAAGATTCCATTTTCTCTCTACTTTTTGCACATCTTTTCGTAAAAAGCCAAAAAGTCATCCCAAACATACTAGTTTTTTTTACATCACATTTTAGCCAAAAAGCCAAAAAGTTACTAAAAAAACTTGTTCCCAAACGAGGCTTTATTCTACAACGATTCATGTTTCTTAAAATTTTCAATATTTTTGTTTCCCTTTCTATGTTGCCTAATAAACAACAAAGCATTAACTTTAATTTTCCTTGTATTTTCCTACTATGTATATTCTATAATACTAAGTTCCTTTTTAACCTGATATGATTTATTTGTCAATTCACTAAAGCTATCTCATTAATATGCATTCACAATCTCCTATTTATAAAAGCAAAGCAAAGGAAACTATATGACCATGACAAGCTCATTGTAACATTAGCATACATATTCTTAGAGGGCTCAATACATTAAAATACGGACCGTTGCTGTGACTTCATGCTTCTGACAATATACATCAACTGGCGAGAGATCAACAGAATCTGCAGATTCCATAATCATTGGAGGCTGCCTCATCATAGCATTGTTTGGAAAGCCCGGCGCACTGGCTGCATGACCATAAATGTTATGCAAGGCAGGCCCTGCTACAGAGTTTAGTCCACCAGCAATACCAGGTGGGACATTAGGAAGTGTAGCACCACCCACCCTCATCTCCTAATAGAAAGTATCAACAATATCAGCTAAGCATCCATTATCACAAAACAATGGCAATGGTACGAGGAGGAAGATATATAGGGCATACATAAGCATGTTATTAAAGGAGGCAACACACTATTATTCATGCCTTCTTGGTATACACAGGAAGGACATAATAAATACATGAGATTGCAAAATCATGAGTAAACAATACTTGGCTAAGTAATTTAAAAACATATATATATATAATTTTTTTTATTATAGAAATTGAGAAAAATATTATCATCAATGAATGTAATTAGAACATGCCTGCTGATTTCTCCCCATGGGTATAGAAGCAAGCTTCGGCTGCTGGGGAACCATAGCAGTGCCGTCATTGCTAGCATTGAGGTAATACTCAATCCCAGCTCTTCTAGTTGCATTTTCTTCAAAACCCATCTTTAAATTGACAGGGACTGCACTGGGTTGTTGGCTATGCATTATTGTTGAGTCAAACTGACTTTGAAACCTGGGACCATGTTGCAGCGATGGAACGAGAGAGCCATGTTGTTGCATATTGAGAGAGGAGCTACCAAATGGTTGTGCTTGACCAGGTTGCACACCCATTTGTTGCATCTGAATGGAATTAGTTCCCACTGGAACCGTTTGAACAGATGGCCCACCAGGTTGTTGAATCTGCGGAGGGGAAAACCCAATTTGCTTTCCTTGTTGAGAATCAACATCTTCTCTGTGCTGGAATCCTGCTTTCTGCTCCTGTTGACGGGGAAATAGATGCCCCTGCATAGTACGCTGCATCTGTTGCAGTGAATTTTGTTGGCCCTGCGGAAGGTTGCTCTGCTGATATGCCATGTACTGCATCTGTTGATGTGTAAATTGATGCCCTTGTGATTGCCCCATTTGTGAGCCTTGATACATTGGCATTTGTATTTGCTGCATTGACTGCTGTTGCATTTGCTGCATTGACTGTTGTGGCATTTGCTGTGCTGACTGCTGAGGCATTTGCTGTCCTGATTGCAATAAAAGTTGCTGATTTGGTTGCTGTATTGTTTGTTGCCCAAGTTGTTGTGGTGTTAAATGTCCCTGCTGTTGCATGGCCTGAGCCAATTGTGATCCCTGTTGTTGTCCGGCTTGTGCTAAGTGTGAACTATGCTGTTGAGCAATTTGTGGCATTAGTTGGGGATGATGTGACGAGTCTGTTTGTTGCCCTTGCTGTTGTGGCGTCTGTGTCATTTGCTGCCCCGGCTGGCCCACACCATTCAGTTGCATCATTCGAGCACTTGGTATGGGAGCCAGCTTGGGTGTAGATACTGAGCTAGGCAAGCCTGGCGGCAATGGCGGAGGCAAAGAGGATGGCTTTTCATACTGAGTGATGTTTGTTTCAGGATTCCAGTAGTACAAAAGCCCAGTGCTTCCATCAATTAATCCCTGCCAGGGTTTTGGCAGAGTAGGATCCTCAGGCGCATAACGAGGACCAAGGGATGCAGGTGCTGGCTCTGCAGTTGCCATGCTTATTGTTTCCTAAAGCCAGGTAAATGTCAAGCATAGTAAATAACAATAACAATTACAACATTGGTAATATTCTTATAAAAATTTAAAAACAACAACAACAATAACATTGCAAATGGTTTAATGCAATTTTCCAGAATAACACATATAACTATGTCATATACTTGTAGAAGAATAACAAACGCACTCAGTATTATAGAATCAGTTCATTCAACCCCAACAAGTTCTGGGTTTGGGATGGGTGTGCGAGAAAATAAATTTCACATTGGCTCTCTGGTTGGCTATATCTCAACAACCTAAGAAAATACTAAGAAATTCAGTTTCATTGTGGAATTAATCTTTGTTTGTTATAGGTATTTGTTTTCAAGCACCCATATAATATTAATAATCAAAATCAAAATATCTACTTTTTTTTTATTCTAACATTTTGACAATAAAAACTAAGAGAGTATCAGCTGCATCACAATAACCCCTAGAAGAAAACAAGCATACACTACTAATCCCAAGTGAAGGATTAGTTTTTTATTGTCTTTTTTCTTTGTTGGGGTTATCTTTATTAAGTAGAGAAAATCTATGAACTTTTCACACATTCCATTTGTAGCTTTACAAATATAGATACAGTGACTTATAACTTGGCAAAAAAAAACAAAAAAATTATTTTGAATTTTTCTTTGTTGGGGTTATCTAATCCTGAGTTTTTTCACACATTTCGCTTCTAGGTTTTACAATTTAAAAACAAAAACAAAAACATCTGTAGAAGCAAAGCAAAGCAGATACGAAAATCGCTTACTTTGTTGGAGAAATCGAGCTTCCAAATTTGGGGACACGATTTGCAGAAAATTGTGAAACCTACAACAATAGGACTCGTGTGTCCCTCTGAAGTTTGAAGCAGAGAGTAATCGAATGGATTGCTAATTTGCTAGATGATGAATTCACAGGGAACGCTCGACTCCGTCTAGGGTTCAAGAATCAGGTAGGAGGAAAGAATATTATAGCCTGGAACAAGAGTCCAGGCTTCGGCTAAATGGACCCCCGTGTGATATTTTAGCCTACGCTGCCTGTCGTACTACTTATTCGTAACAGACCCTTTGTGTGGATTGCGTGATTTGCAAATGTATCGGTCACTAATTAAACAAAAACAAAAACAAAAACAAAAATAAAAACATAAAAAAAAAAAGAAAAAAGGGGAAATTTTGAGGAAAATTGGCTTAAGGTCCCTCCTCTATTTTTGATAGGAGGAGAGGTCTAAAATAATATGTTTTGATGGATAAGGTTCCTGGAATTTATTTTAGGTTGTAAAGTACCTAAATTACCCTTCCTTTATAATATAAATTTGTTTGAATATTATATTGTTGACTTAACTGATAGATTTTGGAAATCGAATTTGCAGTGAAGATTTTGTCGAAGTTTTCGTCGGAGATTTCAGTGGAGATTTCATGGTGGAGATTTCGTCGGAGATTTCAGTGGAGTTGACGAGAAAGATTGATACGATCGTGTAGATTTCGTTGGAGATTTCAGTGGTGTTACAGTGTGTTGATCGCGTAGATTTTCAGTGGAGTTGAATCATGTTTGTTTTGAATTGAGATACCACATGCATTTTGATTTTTGTTTTGAATTTTTGTTTAGAGAGAGGCCAGTTTGATAGAGTTGATTTTTATTTTTGAAATTAATTTTTGATTCTTTGTTTTTTAATCAATTTCAAAGAGTGTTGACAGTGTGTTGATCGCGTAGGTTTTTGAGTAGAGTTGAATTAGGTTTGTTTTCGATTTAAATTCCACATGGATTTTGATTTTTGTTTTGAATTTTTGTTTAGATAGAAGCCAGCTTGATAGAGTTGATTTTTATTTTTGTGAATTAATTTTTCATTCTTTGTTTTCTGATCAATTTCAAATAGTTGACAGTGTAGGTGATTTTGATGTTTAGAGTTCATTTTTCGTGCTCTGTTTTTTATCAACATGCTGATCAATGATAAGTTTTGTTCTATGTTTTTTCAAACCAGATAAATTTCATTTTCTGCACTTTTGTTTGTGTAGTCCAGAGAAAATTATAAGTGTATATGGACATATTATTAGAAGTTTCTAATGCAAATAGAATGTGAGAAAGTGAATGTAAGTTCATAAATTTCTCTGGACTTGTATTTGTAGTTCAGAGAAAATTGTAAGTTTGTTACTCACTTTCAGTTTGTAATATTGCAAAATGACGCATAGAAAATTGTTAGGTTGTAGTGAGGTGAAAATCACTGAGAAGCCTATAATTTCATAATAGATATTCTGTGTGATTTTTTTCTATAATTGTGTTTAATAGTTAGTAGTAAATTTCTCTGTGATTCATTGAGTTTCTATAATTTTGTTTTTTATCATCTTGAATGTGAATATCAGTTTGTAGATGTCTATGGACTTTTATGTTGTTCTTGTGAAGTGTTTCTATGTTAAACAAATTATTTTTCTTATTTTTTGTTTCAGTTTCAATGGACAGTGCAGTGTTGTTGCTGTGCAAATATGGGAATGATACTATTGTCATTAATGTTTCATGCGGATTGAATTTTAAAGAATTGGTTGGCATTTTGTATAAAACATGAGAGAATTTGAAACCTGAGACTGTGTATTTCATATTCTATTTTGGGCCATCCGAATTGTATGGTTCGAAATAATATTGATTTTCTGAATATGTTGAGAGTTGTTTGTGCACGCGGTGTTGATATAGTTGATGTTTCAGTTACTAGATGTGGTACTTCTGATGAAGAGGATGAAGTGGGGTCTAATTGGGTAGATGTTGTGGATGGTGAGTGTGATAGGCTGGTGGATATTGAAAGGAATTCACTCTCTAAGTTTTGTTCACACCAAGAAAATGTATTATTTTCGGCTCGTTGGCGGAATAATATTACGAGTGTTGGACAAAAGTTTGAGGGTGGTGTGGTTGAGTTACGTACTTTTTTATGCAAGTATGCTATTGAGGTTGGTTTTCAGTTTACGTATGTTAAAAATGACAAGCTGAGGGTTACGGCAGAATGTGCATATAAGGAATCAAGGGGATGTATGTGGCGTGTACATGCTTCTGTTGAAAAAACAAATGGGTTCTTCTACATAAGGACTTTGAACAATGAACATACGTGTGGTGTGGCGGTTCGTACGAGTAAACATTCGAGGATGACTTCTAGCTTAGTTTCTGGGCTGATACTTGAAGAGGTAAGTGCAAAACCTTTAACTCGTCCAGTGGATGTTGTGAAAGAAATGAAAGACAAGTATGGGGTCTCAATTAGTTATAACTGTGGTTGGTTGGGTGTTGAAAAAGCAAAATGTAGTACATATGGAGATTCTTGTTTGTCATTTGATCAATTACGGTGCTATTTTGATGAGGCATTGAAAAACAATCCAGGTAGTCGTTTTGAGTTAGATTTTGAAGATAACAAGCGTTTCAAAAGAGTGTTTGTGGCTTTTCATGCATGTATTGCTGGTTTCAAATATTGTCGGTCATTGCTTTTTCTTGATGGAACATTTTTGAAATGACGATACAAAGGAGTTATGCTTGCTGCAATGGGGAAAGAAGGGAATGAAGGTAATTGTAATTATATAGAATTTTATCTAACTATGTGAATTTTCTATACATGTAAGAATTGAGTGAATGTGATTTTTCTCTAACACTTTGAATTTTCTGTGGTTTTGGCCACTGTGTGGATTTTCACTAGATTTGTTTTGGTCACTAAGTCAATTTTCTCTGTGTTTTGGTCAGTAAGTTAATTTTCTCTTGATGTTGCCAATGTGTGAATTTTCTCTGGATGTTGGCAGTGTCAAATTTCTCTGGTTGTTTATTGTTCTAATTTTTTCTGCATGTGTATATCTGATATGCTTGTTCCTATTTGTTTTGTAGGTTTTTTCCTTATAGCTTTTGCTGTTGTTGATGCTGAGAATAAAGACAATTGGTGTTGGTTTCTTGAACATTTATGTGGAGTATTGGGATCAGAAAGGGTGATAAGTTTCATATCAGATCAACATTGTGGTATTGTGGAGGGAATTGTTAGGTTTTTCCCTAACTGCTTTCATGGATTTTGTCTTGAACATCTAAAGAGAAATCTGAGGGATAAGTTGTCATGTGGAAACACAAATTTGGTTAGGGAGACGATTGTGTCCAAGTTTTCAGAATGTGCATATGCGCCAACAAAGGCATCATTTCATTTCAAGTTAAATGAATTAAAAAGTGAGGGAGGAGACATTGTGATTGCTTTCTTGAGAAGTTTACCATATGAAAATTGGAGTGATGCATATTTTGCGGGGAAACGTTATGGTGAGATGTATTCAAATGTTGCTGAGTCATTCAATTCATGGATACGAGAAGCTCGGCACTTGCCAATAACAAATTTGGTGGACATGATACGGTTGCAAATTATGAATATGAGGTCTGATAGGAGGCTGCTCTCTAGTAAATGGAATAAAGTTCTGTGTCCTCGTATGGATAGTGTATTGGAGAAGTATTTTTTGGATGGGAGGACATGGAATGTGAGTTTGTCATCTGATAATGTCTTTGAAGTGCATTGTTTTCCTTCGGTTATGGTTGATCTTGGGTTGAGAACTTGTTCGTGTCGAAAATGGGAAATAAATGGGTATCCATGTCAACATGCTGTTGTTGCAATTTTTAGGAGTGGAAGGAATTTGAATTCATTTGTTGAACCATTTTTTCATGCTGATATGTATCGTCAAGCGTACTCGTTTTCGATTGGCCAAATTCCAACTGTTGAAAAACCTCTGTGTAGCATTGAAGATGCTATGATTTTATCTCCATTGAGCAAGAGACCAGCTGGAAGGCCGAAGAAGAACATAATTGCTTCTACTGGAGAGTTTAAAAGGGTGATTAAGTGTAGTCGGTGTGAGAGTATTGGTCACCATAATAAGAGGACATGCAAGGAACCTTTGTTAAATAGTTAAGGATAATACATTTTATTGATTGAATAATACATTTGATGATTAGTTTGTGTGTTTTGTTTTGTGAAATGTATTTTTTAGACAGTGTATATAATAATATCAATCAAATTCATCCAAAGAAATTTTTGCAATATCAGTTAAAGTGTGCATTATGTTTGTTGATATATACTATATGCAGTGGGTTTGTAATACCTGTCAAATTCATCCAGAGAAATTTTCTATGGCAGAGAAAATTCTGTGTAATGTATTTTGAAGCTTCAAATTCATTAAAATTATTGCAGTGAGTACAACCAATAAACAAAATTAAGCTCTTTTGAAATTTCTCTGAGTTTAGAATTTCTCTGGACCAGGGAAGAATTTATCTAGAATGACTTCAACTAAAAAAATTTTCTCAAAGCCAGAGAAATTTTCCTCACCAATCCAGAGAAATTCACAACTCAGATGTTCCATTTCGTGTCACCATTCGAATCCATCAATTTCATCCGGAAAAATTTTCCACTATTAGAGAAAATTATCTAGGCATTATGTTTTGAAATTTCAAATTCATCCAGTGAAATTTTTCAGTAGCAGATAAAATTACTGTGCGCTTTGTGTTTTGTTGAGTTTGATGATTGTTTTGTACCAACAGAAAGCATTACGGATTACATGATCATATAAGCATCCCCTTGGGACGATACAAGTTAAATTTCTTTGTGAATTTCTGGTAATATCATACCAGATAAATTTATGCAGACAATTTTCTCTGTGTGGATTGTGTTGACAATCACAATAAAAAATATATATATATTTAACCATCGATAAGTATGAAATTTACATTAGTCGAAATAAAAAAAAAAAAGAAATTTATATTAGTCAAGAAAGGATGTATATGGATAAGTTAAGCATCATTATTCCTTCAATGTGTCAACAAAAAACTGAATGGTTAATACTGTATGGATATATACATATACGTGAGACAATTTTCTCTGTCTGGCTATGTACATTGTCTTCCTTTCACTAGTTTCACTATTACATTTTTGGTTCTTCTGGAGGTATTTCAATTGGTTCAGTCCATGATCGGCCAACTTCGGTCACAAATCTCTCTATGAGTTCTGCCCTCATCAACCTGATCTCTTGTGTGGACAATTTGGAGCTGATAGGTTCATGCTTGCTATATTGTTTCATTATATAGCAGACAAAGAGGCCACAATCCATACTGCATACAAATTATAGGTATGGTTAGTTTTAAGAAACATGCAAATCAGAGTATCTTATTTATAGATGTATGAAACTTACGAATCACTTTCTTGTTGTGGCGCATTGTTGACATACTCAAAGTCGTAACTTGTGTATTGTGAGTTTATCAATTTGAAAGAGGGTTGTGATTGAGCGTCTCTTTCAAGGCAAGCTTTCAAAAAATTCTCCACGTATTCTTGCTGCAAAAAAATAATTTTTAAATAACAGAGAAATTTACAGACAAATCAATGGGATTGTATGAAAATTATCATCACATAAAGATTATGATGGATCAGAGAAATGTGCACTCGTTACCAATTGTTTTGCATCTTTGACATATTTGTCTTCTGCATCATCCCTCCTTGGCCTCAGTGAGTTGTAGAACCTCCATAAACTGTCTTGTTTGTCGAGGACAAGCAAGGTCCAGTGATTTCCAGCTGTGGACTTCTCATTACCTCCAGTATTTATTGGGAAATGGAGGAACCTGTAGTTCCTCCATGCTGTTTCAATATGCTTGTCAAATAAGGACACTCGAAAAGATTGATTTTCTGTCATCTTGATGAAATTCTGTGTTCAGAGAAAATTCAAAAATGGTTTTGTTCAGAGAAAATCCAAGAAGTATCTTAAGAAGAGAAAGTAGTAAGTAAATTCCAGAGAAAATCAAATAAAATAATAGTAACATACTAACCTCATGGATGTGAAAAAAAATGAGGTTGGTTGTTGTCTTTCTCTCATTTGGTCAGCCAAAAGTATCTCTCCATAGCCATCAATGACCTGAAAAATATGATTTGTAATTGTAATATTGGTTTATAAAGGCTGATGGAACATTGCAGAGAAATTTTGATGAAAGGGAAAGATTTACATTGTTGGCAATTTCTTTTTGCTTTATTAGGTTTCCAATGTCTTTGAAGGTAATGAGGTTCAACTCACTTGTCCAAATTAAAGCCCTACAAGATGAAAAAGAAGGGATTTAATTGTTGTTAATGCAATATAAGTTTGTAATTTGTTGTTTGTTATCTTCTATTTTGTTTGTTGTAGTTACTCAAGTCCAGAGACATTTGATATGTGCTGCAACATATCTTTTACGTGATCTTTTATCAATCTTGAAATCGGTAGAGTTTGTGGAAAGACCCAAGATTTTCTAATGTTTATAGGTTGAGGCAAGATGTACGCATCAGCATCAAACACTTCTTTGTCCTTCGTGCTTTGCTCAGCTTTCTTTGCAGCTTGTTTTCAAGCTCTAGTCACTTTCGCAACTTTGGGATATTGAAATTTTGGATCGTGCTGCTTTTCCTTAATTTCTTTTGCCTTTAAATTTTTGATCATTGACGTCGGATCTTTTTTGACTGTAGACAGTAAAAATATTAGTAAAAGTGAAATTTCTCTGAAGTAACAGATAATATTTCAATATATAAATTTATGTGATTCAATATTTTCCAGTTACCATAGACTTTCGTCTTTTGTTTCGGTTGTTCTTTGTGTGCCATTTCTTCTTGTTGGGTTGTTGGTTGTTGTTCAACTTAGATTCCAACTAGACACAGTGAAAATCAAACAAGCCCCAAAAATGGAATAAGAAAATAGACATAGAAAATGAAATGAGCAGTAGAAATCAATAGAAATAAGCGGCAGAAACTAATGTGTTCAGAGAAATATAATTTTCAGAGAAAATTACCAATGACAGAAAATTATAATAAATAGAAATTTCTCTGAGTTATGCTGACACAAGGACATAACTTTTTGTGGCTCAAGATTTTCACTGACCTTGTGGTTGAAGTTGTGTTGGTGTTCTGTATGGTTGTGTTGCTAGTTGGACTGACAGTTCTTGAACTTGTTCATGCAATTTAGCATTTTCTGTTTCAAGCTCCGAATTTGAATTCCTCAACTGTTGAATTGTTTTCATATTGTTTTCTTTTTCAACCTCCAACATCCTTAGTTTCATTTGGATTGTGCTTTCTTTTTCTTGAAGTTCTGAGTTAAGTGATGTCAGGGTTCTTATTGAAATATCCTTTTCAGCAAGTAATTCCATCCAATTTCTGTCTTCTTCTTGTTTAGATTGAGAAAGTGCCTTCAGTCTTTGACGTAGATCAGCAATTTGGGCATTCTTTGATTCCTCAAATTCTTGAGGCTGATGTATTGTTGAGCCAGAAATGCTATCACGTTGTTGGTCGACCGGCTCATTACGTTCTTCTTCATCATTTTCCTCGTTTTCTTCTTGCTGTTCATCTTCTTCTTCACTGTCTTCTTCTTTCTGTTCATTCTGTTCTTTGTCTTCTGCCTCTATGTCTTCACTTTCTTCTTTGGCTTCTTCTTCTCCATTGCTTTCACTTTCTTCTCTGGCTTCTTCTTCTCCACTGTTTGCTTGGGCTTCTTATCCATTGTTGGCTTCGTATTCTTCTATGTTGCCTTGTGCTTCTTCATTGAATTTGACAATTGCTTGACCTTCAGATGAATCTTGTAATGTCTCCTTGAATTTGACAATTGTTTTTTTTTATTCTTTCTTTGTCTTTTTACCAAGACAGAACTCCTCTGATGGGTTTTCGACTAGCTGCTTGTTATCTATCTGTAATAGGAGGCAAACTTCAGAGAAAATTGTATGGGCCAGAGAAAATTACAGACAATGAGTTAATTTTATGAGGCTGAGAAAATTATGAAACGAGCAACATAATTTAGATATCAGAGAAAATCAATCAAGGCATATAAGTTAATGTTTGACTATAATTGTGTCAGAGAAATTTGGATTCTAGAGAAAATTCATTAGAAGGGCAGAAATAAACAGTGTTTATCAAAGATGCAAGGCAAATAAGTTATGGGCCAGAGAAAATTACACACAAGGAGAAACAATTTTATGGGCCAGAGAAAATTATGAAACAACCAACATAATTCATATATTAGAGAAAAGCAATCAGGGCATATAAGTTAATGTGTTACAATTATGGTCAGAGAAATTTGGATTGCAGAGAAAATTGATGACAATGCAGAAATAAACCAGTTGGTACCAAAGAAGAAAACATAAATTGATAGTTCAGAGAAAATTGATCTTAATCAATCAATGCACAAGGAGGGAAACAAAGCAGTGGTCAGAGCAAGTTTGGAATTTCACTGAGATTTCAGGAGCAATGGGAATCTAACCTGTCGAGGTGCAAGAGAGTGGACTGGTGTCTTCTGCAGCTGTTTCGTCAAGGTTTGCAGGTTCCACTTTGCACATCTTGGGAAGTCAGTTGTGTTACTGTGTTCCGAGTCAATGATAGTTGCATGTTCACATAGCCAATACTGTGATAAAAATTAAAGTAAATAAAATTTTCTAAATGCACAAATTTGTAAGTATGATAACTGCAAATTTGAATGGATATTATACTTACCAACAATGCAATGACACACCTCGTAACTTTTTCTGGAGTTTTGTGCAATGCCATGATAGAATCAATCAATGTTGACGTAATTGCTTCTGGCCAATCATACTGTTTCATTGATTCAAGAGGTTCCACATACTGTATAAAAATCCACTCTATTGAAATCCCACTTGTTGCAAAAAATAGCGTGAGACACAAGTACAATGTAACAATGATTGCTACATCTTTAAAATATGTTGGTTGTTTGCCTTTCATTGCTTTGACCAAGGCGTTTTTAAGAACAAGACCAGTGAGCCTTGTGTCCTTTTGGAATCTTCTCCTTAGGAATGTAGATTTTGGCTTTTTAGAGTATCTTAATGACATGGGTCCTTTACCTCATTCCAAACCAAAAATCAAGGTCATGTCATTTGTTGTGAAGGTCAGGTTCTTCTTACCAACTGTGAATGATTTTGTTTTTTTATTGTAACATTTGATTATGGCAACTACATCATCATTGGATTTCCTAGTTTTCTTTGGGTCCATCCTTCCACTGGTTAGAGCTTGGATCAAATACCAGAATGGGGTCTTTTGAAGCTCTAGAAGTTGTTTTGAATTGAATTTAAGTGTTTGAAAAAAGGAGACAACAGATGAGAGGTTGGAGCGGAATTGAATGGTGTAGTGAGCACTCTTTCTGTGGAGTTTAACAGGTTTTTTCCCCATTGAGCTTGAGTCTTTTGAAGTTGGGGTACTCATCTGGATGCTAGTTGCTTCATCACCTTGTGTGATTTGGAGAGGAGTTTGTGGTGTTTTGCTGCTGGTTTTTGATCTTAGATCATAAGAAGACTGAGAGAGTTGTTCTTTCTTGGTTGGTGTTTCCAATGTTTTGCTGCTGGTTTTTGATCTTAGCCCATAAGAAGACTGAGAGAGTTTCTGTTTTTTACTTGGTGTTTCCGGTGTTTCGCTGCTTTTACATTTTGCCATTTCTAGACAATGATTAAAACATAAAGATGTCAACATTAAATCCCAGAGAAAATTGAACATGCCAGAGAAAATTGGACATGTCAGAGAAAATTACAGATAAGGGAGAAAATTGCAGGTAAGAGAAAATTGGAAATGTGAGAGAAAATTACGGATAAGGGAAAATTACAAAAAATTGGACATGGCAGAGAAAATTGGACATTAAAAATGAAATGTCAGAGAAAATCAACAAAGCATCATAAACATGGGAGAGAAATTTTCAATTATTGTTAAAATTACATATAGAAGTTAACATACCAGAGAAAATGGATGGCAAAGAAAAGTAAACATATTCCACAATTAGCAATATAAAATAAAAAAAGTAATGTAAACATGCCACTGAAAATTACACCAAATTGAAACTAAGAATTGAACAAAATAAACATACCAGAGAAAAATACACATTCTTGAGGAAATTTCCATTCCGGAGAAAATTTCAATTCATAATATTAAAATGCCAGAGAAATTTACATACACAACCAGAGAAAATTAACCATGATAGAGACACACAAGGGAGAAAAGTGGTGTGTTATGGTCAGAGAAAATTATAAACGCCAGAGAAACTTAGACAGAGGCAAGAAAGTAATAGACATTCCAGAGAAAGATAGACATTCCAATTAAAAATACATATTACAGAGAAATTTACAGAGCAGGGAAATTTATAAACAAAATTACAGAAATATGTTCAAGAATAAGATAAAAACATAGAAAATTACTTTTTTCAAAATAAAGATGCCAGAGAAAATTGAAAGAAGAAACATATATCAAGCAAAATCAGAGAAATTCAAATGCCAGAGAAATTTACAGATAAAATCACACAAACATGTTCAAGAATAAGTTCAAAACACACAGAAATAACTGTTTCCAAATTCAGGTAGCTTTTTATTACAGAATTGAAACCCTAATTTATGGAAGGTTAATATAAAATGCTATTAATTTTGTTTCCAGAGAAAACTAGTTGTATTACGGAAAAACTTACCAGAGTTAGGATGAAACTTGAATGACGAGCTGATATGGCCTGAGATGAAGATGCGATGTGACGAAGATGGACTGAGATGACGATGAGCAGTGAAAATGAAGCTCTAATGAAGGTCAGAGAAATTTGTGAGGAAAGAATGGGAATGATTTTTGCAAAAGAGAACAAACCTCTAATGTCGATGGTGAAGATGATGTTGAAACCTTAATTCTGCTGTTCTGCTGTTCGTGAAGATGCTGGATGGTTGGAATGGAACTGAGACGTCGGAATAGTTTCGTTTCTGTGTTGATTTCGGCAAGGGTATTTTGGTCCACAAAAATAATTAAAAACGCGCGCCAAGTTGTCCAGGGACCTGATGCCTCACTATTTTTTTGGGTGTCATTTATCCTCAAAATTAGTATTATTAGGGAGCTGAAAAAAAATTCCCCTAAATTTTGTGGGAAATTGTTTTTGTCACATAATTCATATTTTGAATCTTTCAAAAGCATAAAATTTATGGGACAAACTTAATTAAATATCATTTTAATATAATATCCAAAAATGTCTTTTTAAATATGGAAAAATCAAAAAGACTAATACGATTAACTTTGTAATATAATATAATATCAAATTTTTTTTTTTTTGGGGTCTTCTTTTATGTAATTTAATCAAATAAGGTAACCCTATACTAACTCATGGGATTCATCCTCTTCCAGGGAAAAAGCTAGTGGATGGATGTGCAAAGAGTTCCTTAGGCAAAACTGGATATAGAGGAATATTCAGGGATAGAAAAGGAATGTGGATCTTGGGCTACTCGAAAAAGATTTAGAAAGTAACTAATATGAAAGAAGAGATTTGGACTATATATGTTATAAGAAAAGTAAAATATATATATTTTTCATACACATTTTAAAATATTTTAATTGTATATTGTTAACAATAGTGAAACTAACAGAAATGCAAATACTTTAGCAAATATTGGCGCGGAGCAAATTAAATCACGATGGAAGACCCACCTTATGCACATAGGCCAATTTTTGTAACAAGTATAGTTGGAACTGTATATGAGAGGATATAACTAATTCCAGAGTACAAATAAAAAAACAAAAAAACAAAACAGATGAGACGAGATAAATCATTATTATTATTACTTTTCTCTCCAATTTATCAAAGCAATAGATTTTCTTTTATCTCCTCACGATCATTTCTTTTATTTTTGTCTCTCCTAAATTTTCAAACAAAGTATAACATTTCAAAAAATATTGATAATAGAAGAAAAATGAGCCGCTATTTCCACTCCACTTTACTAAAAAATACGCTCACTTTCTTGTTCCAAATATATTAATAACCTTGAAAGAAATTTTGATTTTTTTTAAGGAATATATTTTGTGTGAAATGGTATTAATATGACTATATATAATAAATTATAAATAAATGAGTGTATTTGAAATAATAATAAATTACAAACACACCTCATGAGATTTACTTAAATTACAAATTACCCATTGTGATTTTAGAAATTACATTATACCCCCTAAGACTTCTAATTTCATAACAAATATGTCATTTTATTAATAAATCATCAAGTTAATTAATAATTTTTAATAATGTTAAAATTTTATTTCAATTAATAATTCAGATAATTTTATTGTGGTATAGGTAAATAGTTAGAATTTCACTTTTTCAATTAATTCTGTCAAATAAAAAATTATGATATGAATGTATTGGTAATTTTCCAAACCACAAGAGATGTATTTATAATTTACCCTTAAAATAAAATAGAGTGAGAATAGTGACTCTCAAAGAAAATAGTAACTATTGGAGTAATTTATACCACATTCACCTAAATTTGAGAGGAAAAAAAAAAAGATTTATTTTTTTTAAGATCCTTAATATTAAAATCTTATAAGATAAATGACATATAATATTTTCATAATAATTAAAGTCCCTCAACACTTTCACAAAGAAAATTCGACTCAGAAAAATTTCTTAGTCGGGCGAAATTTCTCTGAGACAGACAAAATTTCTTTGAGTTAAATTTTATCTGTGAAAATATTGAGGAATCTTAGCTAATAAAAAAATATATATTTTGGACCTCTTCTACTACACAAAGTTGGAGAAGATGTTTCACTAGTTTTTCTATAAATAAATAAATAAATAAAAAATTATTATTACACACGAGGAAAGAAATGACAATTTAATTACACTTAACTCAAATACAAGTTAAAGTCTATTTATTATGAATTTATTTACAATAAGTCAAAATTTCCATTTTAGAAAATTAAAAAAGTCTCTTTTACCCGTGTGTTATGGTTTCTATTAAATCCTTTTTTGCTCTTATCCAATAAGAACTGGAAATGAGTATTTTCTTAGATTTTGAAGATCAATTTCTTGGGGTTTTTTTGGGATCTTAAAGAGAATATGCCACATTTAATTGTCCAAATATAATTATTCCTCTTTGGAATTTGAGTTTGGCAAATAAATGATTATCGGTGGTGCTATATGCACCAATTAATGCACTAACTAGTGTACCAATATTAGTTATGACATTACTATTGACCCCACTCATTAATCATATTATAAATATCAAAAACATCTTAAATTATGCCATATCATCAATTGATATACTAGTTAGTACACTAATTGGTGTATATAACATTATTCAATAATTATAGCTATATTTGTCACTAGTTTATATACATCATTCAAAGGTAACAATAGAGACAATTGAATACTTTACTTATAAATAAATTCATAATAGATAAACCATAAACTAGTTTTAAGTTTTTTATGATTTAAGTGTAATTAAATTACAATAAATTCATAATAGATAAACCATAAACTAGTTTTAAGTTTTTTATGATTTAAGTGTAATTAAATTACCATATAAAAAAAGTGTAATTAAATTATCAATTTCTTGTTGAAGTGTAATAATCTAAAAAACAAATAAATAATAACAATAACAACAACAATTAGAAATGCGATTGCATATAATTGGTTTCGCAACAAACTTTTTAATTAAAATGTTACATCATATATATCAATAAAAAAAATTATCACAATTATCTATTTAATTAAAAATTTATTCCAAACTCATTAAAATTTTTATTTTACCCTATTAAAAAAATTTAAAAAATCGTTAAAAAAGAAAAAAGAAAAAAAAAGTCAAGACGGCAAACAGGGCATAATAGAGAAAAGAAAATAAAGATGTAGGAAATCCCGTTCGGTGGGCCTCCGTTATTTTAAATTGCTGAAGAGTCCCTCACTGCTCTTTCAAATACCAGAACTCTCGAATTTTCTCGTTTCTTCTTCTTCTTCTTCTTCCAATAATCTCTCTCTCTCTCTCTCTCTCTCTCTCTCCAAAACATAGCAAAAGCACCTAAAAGGAAACCCCAAAATCAGTGGAAAGGCATTGGAGTGGTGGAAGCTGGCTCTCGAACCTAGCAATGGCCATCGAAACCGAAGCCGCAACTGCCCCAGCGTTGGCGGCCCTTGCCGACACCGATGTCAATTGGGACAGGTCTGCCCCCCCCCCCTCTCTCTCTCTCTTATATATATATATATGTATATATGTCTGCGTGTGTATGATTGTTTAATCAATGAATATCCATGATCGATTTGTGAGATACATATTATTCATGATCTCTTTTTTGGTTGTGATCCAAAAGTTTTTAGTTGTGCCTTAAATGGGTTTTAGTTATCGGTTATGACCCATCGTGTGGTTGTTCTGGTTATAACTAAAATGGTTTAATTATGTTAGGACTTAAAAAAAAGTTTTCTAACTTTTTGGTTTTTCCGAACTATCCATAGGTCTTCATCATCCAAACTTTATATCAAAAACCCATTGACATTGAATAAATTAATATGTTTCTCAACTATCCATTGGGTAACATCATGTTGCTGCACACTTCTGTGCATATGCCCCACAGAGCACACACCCCATAATAACTCTCACACACACACACACATGTAAATAATATCTGTACTAGGACTGGGAAGATTCTACAATAAACAACCTCAAAAACATGTATGCTCAGCGTCACAAAATGTGATAAGTTGCATACATGTTTTTGAGGTTGTTTATTGTAGAATCTTCCCAGTCCTAGTAGAGATATTATTTACATGTGTGTGTGTGTGTGTGTGAGTTATTATGGGGTGTGTGCTCTGTGGGGCATATGCACAGAAGTGTGCAGCAACATGATGTTACCCAATGGATAGTTGAGAAACATGGCTCTGTTTGTTTGTATTCTCAAATCAATTTTCTACGTGTGTTTTGGCGCATGATGTTTGGTTACGTTTTCAAATCAATTTTCTACACTCTCTGCAGAGAACTCTGTGCACACAGGCGTGTTTTCTGTCCAAAGGAAGACCACCCGGATGTCCACCCGGATGTCCAGCTGAATTCCAGATTTTTTTTTTTTTTTTTTTTTTTTTTTTTGCAATTGATTTACATAATCGAGAAAAATATTTTCTTAAATTTTTCAAATTTTTTATGTGCTTTAAAATAATTTTGAGTTGTATGTTTAGTTATGAGTTGTAAATTTTTGTATCACATATCAAATGTCACATCAACAATTCCCCACTCAAATCAAACCTCTTTTCCAAAACTATTTTCAAAACTCTTTACCAAACAAATTTTCTACACTCAAATCATAATTCCACAACACACAAACTCAAAATACAACTCATACTCTCAAATCACATTTACAAAACTCTACCAAACGCTACCATTAATTTATTCAATGTCAATGGGTTTTTGATATAAAGTTTGGATGATGAAGACCTATGGATAGTTCGGAAAAACCAAAAAGTTAGAAAACTTTTTTTAAGTCCTAACAACAATCCTTTTGGATTCAGTGATTTGATGGGAAATGATAAGAAATGATTACATAGATAACTTTTTTTGTCATATTTGGTTTTACTAGTTAGGTAAGAAATGATGAGAAAGGATAAAAAATGGAGAGAAAGAGAACTCTGTTATTATGCCATTTTCACTTCTCACAAAAAAATGGAGATTTGGTGAGAAACCAAAACCAAACTGATTGGCTGTATTATTTTGATTTTTTTATAATCTACTAAGATTGTACATCAAAATACAAAGGGAAAAAGAAATTCTTACCCATGTCCCTATTTCACATGATTTGCTTTCTTTTTCATTTAGACATGATAGTGAGAAAACACAAATATATATATATATTTTTTTTCACCTAATATAATGGAGTTGGCAGTTATGTTATGTTCCATTTTACTTTGGAGCCATATTTCTGGGCATTTCTTGTGTGGCAATTAGTATGACCTTTGCAGTTTTGATCATGGAACTTTCACTGCTAAAGTGGGACATCCCAAGTTGTTTTAAACTATAAGTGAAATTAGCATTGTTTTTGTTTCCTTCCATAAGTATGATCATCCAGAGGAAAAATGGATTATTTGTGATATTTTCAATTGATATTGTTGCACTTGAAACAGCAACTGGAGCTAACCCTTTTGGACCATTTTTAGGTTGGATAAGACTAGGTTTCATATAATTGGAGCCATTCTCTTCACTGCTCAATCAGCCCTACTGCATCCGACAGCTGTTGTAAAGACCAGAATGCAAGTAGCTAGTTCTGGACACTCTCACATGAGTGGGATATCTGTATTCAGACAAATACTGAAGCATGATGGTATCCGTGGTATTTTCAGAGGTTTTGGCACTTCTGCTGTTGGATCATTGCCAGGCCGAGTCCTAGCTTTGACTTCACTAGAAGTGTCAAAAGACATGATGCTTAAATACACTGAAGGTATGAATATAGCTGAAGCAACACGAGTTGGCATTGCAAATGGAGTGGCAGGCATGTCATCGAATTTAGTTTCCTGCGTATACTTTGTGCCTCTGGAGGTGGTAGGTAAATTTGTTATTTCCAATCTTCTTAGTGCACGTTTTGTGATGCTAAGATATTTGTCCCTTTTTTCAAATAATAATTTGTTTTAATCTATCATCATTAATGATGCCATTGTTTTTTTTTTAGCCATCATAAGGTCTTCTCTTTAGAATTCTTTGTAGGATGATGAACATTTCTTAATGTCCTCATAAGAGCTATATTCTCAGACTTGCCAGAGACTTATGGTACAAGGGCTTCGAGGGACTACTTTTTGCAACGGGCCGTTTGATGTTGTACGTAAACTGATAAAGGCTGAAGGATTTCGTGGCATGTATCGAGGATTTGGGTTGACAGCTGTGACCCAATCTCCAGCATCTGCACTTTGGTGGGGTGCCTATGGTGCTGCCCAGCACATCATTTGGAGGTATATTTGCATGTCATGGTGACGAACGTACTCATAATTTTTCAAACTCGTAATATGTGAATGAAAATTGACTTTTTTTTCCCCACTTCTGTAGGAGCTCTGGTTATAGGGACAACATGGAAAAAAAACCATCTCCTGTGGAGATGGTGACAGTGCAGGCTACAGCTGGAATGCTAGCTGGTGCTTGTTCCTCGGTTATTACTACTCCGCTAGATACTGTGAAGACACGGCTTCAGGTGCCATAACATGTGGCTCATCCTTTTGTGCATTACTTGGCTTGTTGGTTTTGTTGAATATATCGTGTTTATTAACTCGAAGAATTTTTTTTTTGTATGTGGCTTTTTTCATTAATTGAAGGTCATGGATGACTATGGTGTTGGAAGACCGTCGGTAATTAAGACTACAAAAGCACTCCTTAAAGAAGATGGATGGCGGGGCTTCTACAGAGGGTTTGGACCTAGATTCTTAAATATGTCACTCTACGGAACTACAATGATAGTTACCTATGAATTGATAAGTATGTTAGCTTTCCTTATCTCCTTTACAAATGGGCAGATCTCGAGGCTAAAATGCTCTTAACACATTAATTGGTCTTGCCTAGTGTAATTATGGGTCCATGTTTTTAACAATTTTTAAACTTGTTTTAATTTATGGTAATTTTGAAAATTTTATTGTTTTACATTTCCATCTAGTTTCAACCCTCAACAAATATTTAATTTTTTGGGGTAAAATGGAAAAATAAAAATCCCTAATATTCACTTGAATTTTCTCTCTTAAAATTTGCCTAGTTTTTCCTTCATACCAAAACAAGATTTCAAATTTTGCCTGTACAAGATCCAGGAAAAGAAAAAATCCTTGCCCAATGATGCTTACATAAATAGATGGTTTCAATGTTTGTCCCTCAATTAGAAGAATTATCGATTTCATCAAGTTTGTGTGCAAATTGTCCTAATATATTGGTTGTCACAAGTTGTCTGCTCATCATTCTTGCCTTTTATTTATTTAATTATTCCTATTTTTTGCTCCCTTGATTTCAGAGAGATTATCCATAAAGCAATCATGACAATCATAACCAAAGGAGGCGCAAAGTAGCTGTCTTTTGGTGAGTTTGTGTTTTACGAGCAAGTAGATATCGGAGAAATTTCATTTTTTTTGCGGGGTTCTAGAGAGCTCTAGAGATGTGATATGGAGGTTGCACTGGCATCCTGTAGGGATTGTTCTTCAAAGAGGTGATTTTGGCTTTTGATTTAATTTCTTTGTTGTTTTCATCCTTCGTTTATGAAGCCCAATGGTTCCTTCTCTGTTATTTTGATGAGAAGGAGAAGGTGCTCTTTCATCTAGTGAAATTTTCATCACCCCATTTGTCACGGTCAAGGAAGCATGGGATTTTGTAAGAGTAATTCTTGAGCTTATTTCAACGTAACCTTGTCTAACAATTTTGGATTAGTTACATGAAATCTATTTAGCATATTGTCTTTTCTTTGCTCATCATTGCATTTTAGCCTCAAAGTTTGAGTCTCCTTAACTAGCCCATAAAAAGAAAAAAGGAAAAAAAATGTTTGGGACACATTATTCAGGCCCTCTTGGTGGCAGAAAGTGATATTGCAAATTTTGTTCTTGTAATGATAGTTGAACTAGTTTGATTACAATGATTGATTTCATTGCTAAGGAATTGAAATATGAAGTTTCTGCAATTGCATACCTATTGGAGGTTTCTGCAATTGGCCTGATTGGAATATTGTTATTGTGCCTTTTGCATAAAACCACCTCCCCCTTCTTGTTGAATGCCCACCCCACCTTAATGATTGATAACATTGTGAGGCAACTGCAGATGCAGTTTCACCGGTTAACAAAGGCATGATGTCTTTTGTATTCCCTTTTTCCTTTAAAATGTTGCCCCATGGGGCATCAGCTTGTCAACGTCTCAAGCTATTTTTTATTCATTTCATTGCTCGTATCGGAATATACTACAGACCTATATGCATTCTTGTTGAATGTAAAGTGCGAGTCCTTTTTCCTTTTGAATGTTTTCCCCGTTAAGCGTCAGCGGGTGACCCTCTCCCGCCCTTTTTTCTTTTCATTGCTCTTACCTGAATATACTATAGACCTTTGCATTCTCGTTTAATTTAGAGTGCATCCTCATTGAATTTTGAGTGCGAGTCCTTGCTTCATAATGTCCCCCCATGAGGTGTCAAATGATCACCCTCTCTTGCCATTTTTTCTTCAATTCATTGTTCCTACTGGCATATGATACAGACCTTTACATTCTTGTTAAATTTACAGTGCAATTCTCTTATTTCTTCAGAATGTTCCCCCCTTGAGTCAACTCGTCACCTTCTCTCGTTATTTTGTTATTCATTTCATTTCATTGTTCTTACTAGAATATACTGTTGAATTTAGGGTAAACTACCAATAGGTCTTAATAGTTTGATTTAATTTCCATCAAGTCCTATTGAAAATAAGTCTTGGTAAAATTGTCGCTAAAAATAATTTTTTTATGACAATTTTTATATGTCACTAAAAAATAACAATTAGTGACTTTTTTTGTCATGATTTTTATAAATTGTCGCTAAAACTTACAATTAGTGACTTTTTTTATGACAAATTTTTCTCATAGAACCTATTAGACAATAAGCCCACTTATTAGGACTTACACGTGAATACCCCTTGAATTTAAAGTGCGAGTTATTAATGTTTTCTATGAGGCGTTAGCTGTGTGGTATATTCTAGTAAAAAATGGTCCTAAAGATATTAGTTCAATTGCACTACGCCTGATAAGCACATTTTGATGCTATTAAGGCCAAGTTTGGGAAGACTAAATAAGTGTATTTTTTGTCTTTTTTAACTAAAAAATTGAGGTTGAAAATATGGATGTTTGGGTTAACTTTTTAACTTTTTTATGGAAAAATGTGTAATAAAAAATTGTGAAAATTGGTTTTTAGAGGAAAATTTGAATTGGGAGTTGTGCAGCCGTAATTGTTGACTTTTGGTGAATAGTGTTAACTTTTTAACTTTTTGAGTAATTTTTTGACTTTTTGAATTATTTGGGAGTACCCAAACAAATGTTTAAAATTGAATGAATTCAGCAATTTGTGTTCGTTAACTATTTGGGTAAATTACACTGGGCTTTTCTTGAAGTTTGGTTAAAATACACTAAGTCTTACAATTTTAAGATAATTACATCAACTTTCTTTTTATCTTGTCAAAGAATAAGATGGACGCAGGTGTGTTTTGTTAACAATAATGCTATTTATTTCATTTCAAATAATCTTTTCAAGAAATTTTTTACTCAACTTTCCAAAACTTCATTTGCAATAACATTTCAATTAGAAACTTCTCCCACTCAACTTCCCAAAACTCCATTAGCGTTTTTAATTTTTTTAATTTTTTTCCTGGGTCTATATCTTTGTCATTTTGAGATGTTTTTAAGTTGCACCTAATAGCATATAATGCTTTTCATGCGGATTGATATATGGCACTAAATATATGGCACCCTTCTGAATATTTTTAACATTTTTTAACAGCGTATCTTTGTAGTCCGTCCAAATATCAACTGGAAAGAATCGGTCCACAACTTCTATCCCGTGACGAACGCACTCTTTGTCTTTGCTCCTAACGAGCTTGAATCTCATTTTCTTTAGCATCCGAAACTGGTCAGACTAGTCATGATTAACAATTCAGGTCTCAGGATTACCCTTTCCAACTTCAATAAATATCTTGTTAGGTGTGGGGACGGAATTTAACGGACTATTATCACTTATGAGGAAAAACAATATGTGGTGGACCACAGTTTCGTCTTTAGCATCTTGTCCTAATTGAACATTCTCAATTAATTTTATACTCTTAACTACGATCTTGTCTGATTGACGGTCACTATCTCTTATTATCAAACTCAATACCATTAAGCAATCTCGTCACACATTTATTATCAAATTTAACGTCCTTTAATTATTCATCATACAATTGTAACTTTCTTACTCCCCTCTTAGTCTTCTTAATATATCGGGGAATATTCTGAACATACCGTCTACGAATGTACGCCGCTTTAAAAGGTGTATGACCATGCTAATATATCCACTGGTCGCCGGTGTCCTTGACTGGCGGTACGCAAGAGGAGTCCGATACTAGCTGCTCATCCCTCATTCCATTTTTTATAAAACACTCCAAATCTTTTATCCTGCAAATTTTGCAGATTTTCTTACCTCTGCTAACCCTTATGTTCAGACACCTTAGCTTTGATATTTTTTTCCTCTGCTCTTCGTACCCACGTACAAACTTCGCCGAAGCTGACCACCGCCTCTCTTCCCATAATCCTATCTGCCACGTCAAAAAACGATATACACACATTTTAGTGAATTGCCCGTAATTCTTGGGATACTCTTCTAAGGAGTACAATATTGTATACCAAAACAATATACACACATTTTAATCTCATCCATACATGTGTCCAAAAGTACAACAATGGACGACCCAAATCAGCGGAAGGGGGGGCACTGGTAATATTAATACAGCACCCCTCCAGTCACAATACTCACACCATTCACACTAGGTTTTTTAACTGATAGAGAGGCCTTGTACGGCTGGTGTGAGTTCACTGTTTACCACTACAAAATACCTCGCCAAGCCTCTTTTCGTTTCTATGTCAAGAATGTTTTCCTCATCTACCCACAATGCCTATGCCTAAAAGAACAACTCTTAGAACTCTTCCAATCCCTACTTCAACTAGCTTGTCAGCCACACTACATACTTGTCGCAAGGGAGCTCCATGAAGATGGAAACCCTCACCTTCATATCATGGTTCAATGCACGAAGAAGATTCAAACCTTCAATCTGAGATTTTTCAATCTCACTGGAACCAATGGCAGAATCTATCATCCAAATATAAAAAAAATCCACTCTCCAATAGCAAGTCGATAGTATATACAAAAAGGGGGCAAGTTCGTTGAATGGAGAGAATTGTCATTGAAGGGGAAAAGTCCTTCGAAGAACAGAGACGAATTCTGGAGGGGAATACTTGCAGAAGCAGAAACAGAAGAACAATTCTTTGCACTCTGCAAAGAAAGATGTCCCACCGATTACGTCACAAAATACCTCCAATTAAAAACATTTTTGAGGGATCGTTACAAAAGAGAGAGGCTCCCATATACTAGTACATTTAATTCATTTCCTTTCTTAAATGAAGAAGTAAAAAAATAGGTAGAAAATAATATTTTGTTTGTAAGTCGAAATTTTATACAATACGAGTTATGTCAAAATTCATGTCTCTTCATTTGGAGGGAAGACGATTGGATTAGATTGGGGATACACAAAAATAATATCAACAATTTAGATACTGACGAAGAACTCTCCTCCTCCTCTGATAACAGGAACCAGAACAGTGGCCCATCCGCCCAATCTCCCTTTACCTCGAAGGACTCTCAAGAATAGGAAAAATCACATGGGTTAGACGCCTTAGACAACACAATTACTTCTCCGGCAGAATAAGTTTCAAGGACTACGATCAAGATGCCGTCTACAATGTCATAGACGACATTAAATACTCGACAGTCCCTACCGAATTAATGAAGAATTTAGTAGGTTGCTAGAGAGACTTCCATATATTTGTTAAATTTCAACCAAATCTCACTATTAGAGAAGGGATTCCATTTATTATATTAACTAATGGGGGCAGTAGTTGGTTAGATGCAATGTCATGATTAATGAAAAATTTTATTAATTTTAGTTATAAAACCACTCAAACTTTCATTTATTTACTACATTTCCCTTATCATCAACTTACATCTTGAGTCACATCACTATTTTTTACACTAATGATTACATTTCGTAAAACATCAGAAAATTCTGTTGAATCCACTTCTGAAATTAGATTTTTTTAATTTTATTTTATAAATAACTCACTTTTGATAATTAAAAGAGTTGGTTAAGGATTTTAAAAGCTATTTTCACACAAAAATAAAAAGACAATTATATAACAACAATATATTTAAAAAGCCGCTATTCTCACTCTATTTTGCTCCAAATATACTTATTTCTGTCATTATTATACATAGTTACTATTCCTACTTTACTTTGAGAGCAAAATGGAATAAGAATAACAACTCCCTATATTTATAAAATTTTCATTATTTTGTTTCCAAAGGCATGATAAACAATGAAAAAACAAAAATAAAAATGAATACACAACCAAATAAATTAATATTATTATTATAATAAATTTTAGCTCAAATATAAAGTTGCAAGCGAAGGAGGAGAGGGAAGAGGAAATTTGTTACCCCATCTGTTTTTCGTCAACATAAAGGCCAATTATGTTTCACACTATGGCAAGTCCATAATGAAATTTTCAACTAAATGTGATATCACATAAAAGAGTTCAGAGAGGAGGGCAGCAGATTGGCTTAACAACGCCGCCGACCAAATCACAATAGAACACCCTCCCATTACTAATAAATTCCAAGAGCCAAGACAATACAGAGAAGAAATAGAAAGAAGAAGTCAGTTTTCATCTTCTCCACATAATCAATCAATTCATCAAGACAGCCCCAACCTCAACTTTGCTGTAAAAAATGGGATTATACCGACCGGACACCGTCTTCAGAAAAGTGAGTTAAGCGAACCATTACACACATAAAAATTGACACCCCCTGTGTCCCAAAAATATTACAAATACATGGGAACTATGTGTCACACCTTAAGATTCATCAACCAAATTGCATGGGGGTTCAGCAGCAGCCTCTGGATGTTCTGGCTCAACATTCTCAACCGGTGGTAACTGGCCAGGAAGCTCAACTCCGGAAATTGCATTGGCTTGTGTGCTCGGAGACATCCTCGATTCAGGAGGAGGCCCAGATACTGGCATTGAGGGTTCCATCTGATCAAATTTTGTCTTACGGGGTCTTTCACGTCTGTCACGGCTGCGACTACGGCTGCGAGACCAGCTACGACTCCGGCTTCGACTCCAACTTCGGCTTCGGCTACGGCTACGGCTACGGCTTCTACTATAGCCCCATGTTCGAACCCTTTCAGGACTTGAGCTATAACTTCTACCTCTGCTGCGGTTGGCAACATCTCTTCTGTTATCAAACCGTCCTGGCCCCCTGCCATAACCCCGTCCACGCCCATCCATATTGTTGTATCTATCATGTGGGGCTCGTTCATTCCTATCCCAGCCAACATGACCACCACCACGGCCACCAAAGTTGCCATCCCTCATGCCTCCACGGCCACCAAAGCCGCCTTCCCTCATTCCAATGCGCCCTCCAAAGCCACCATCCCTCATTCCACCACGGCCGCCAAAGCCACCATCCCTCATTCCACCGCGGCCGCCAAAATTGTTCTCCCTCATTCCACCACGGCCACCAAAGTTGCCATCTCTCATTCCACCACGGCCACCAAAACCACCATCCCTCGTGCCACCACGGCCACCAGAATCCCAACGACCACCAACACCACTAGCGTCATAGCGGTTTGGCCCACCCCGATTCCTGCCAAAATTGGGCCCACCACGCAAAGCCATCTCTCGTACTTCTGGAGGCACCAGCTGGTCAGCCCCCTCCAGAACTTTTACCAGATCAGCTGCATACTTCCAGTCCTGATCAGAGAAAAAGGTGTATGCCACTCCAGTGGCCCCAGCTCTCCCAGTTCTTCCAATTCGGTGGACATAATCCTCGACCCCAGTTGGAAAATCGTAATTGATCACAACCCTACAATGCGACAATCAACAACAAATTTAAAGTGGCAAATAACTCGCAACAAATGAAACAGAATCCTCCAAGAAGAGACATCAAGTCTCATTCCTTAATTCCACAAATAAAAACTGAG